>OY812999.1:72834020-73126520 GCA_963681545.1 Germaria angustata | reverse complement strand
GGCTTATGTCCGGTAAGATGTCACCCCCAAGATATCGGGACCTTATTTGTGAGAAGGCGGGGCATTGGCACAAATAGTGTTCCAATGTTTCGCTCTCCTCCCCACATGCTCTACATTCATCTCCTCCCGCTATTCCGATGCGTTTAAGTTGTGCCAGTAGTTGAGAGTGCCCTGTGACAACTCCCATTATTCTACTTAGTTCGAGCTTGCTAAGTTTTAGCAGCTCCCTCGTTCTTCTCTCGTCTGCATCTCCCTATAGAATTTTTGTATTGATTTCCATGGTTCCGTTATTCCAGAGAGTTGAATGGGCCCTATGTACCCAAGTCTTTAGCTCGGATTTAACTGCATCGAAAGGCTTCGCGCATTCCAAGTTTATATTACTTAACTCTATTGCCCTAGAAGCAAGTGAATTTGCTCTCTCATTTCCAGTTATCCTTGCATGCCCTGGCACCCATGTGACGCGCACTTCACCATGTGTCGAGTAACTGTTAATAGCGTTTTTGCAATCCCAAACTGCACGTGATTTAGTGCGTTCCGCTGAGATTGCTCTGATGGACATCTGACTATCTGTGAATATATTCACAAGTCCTGACCTCCCCATTACATTAAGTTCGCCCGAACTTCCGCCTGCAAAACTGTGCAATAGTCCGGCAGGCGTGGTGTTTTCTATATAAACATTAAGTCCCGTTTTCCCTCTCGACCTTGATCCATCCGTGTAACAATGAAGCCCCATGGGGATCTGGTTCCAAGGGTCGGTCAACCAGGAATGGATGTCCACTTTAAAACTTTGCCATTAAAACATTATTTATTATAAATTTAAATAAAGCGAATTTAATAAAAATATAACTTTAATCATTGTTGGATAATTGGCAACAAAGTACCACAACTTGCCAAAACTGGTGACCCCGACGTTGCAAAATTGTTAGGAAGAATCCGCCATTTTGTGTACGTTACCACAGTCAGACAGGTACGAATATATCAAAGCCAAAATAATCGAGCATTTTGCCGACAGCGAGCAACGACGCCTAAACCGACGCAGCGCTCAAAAGCCTCTGGATAAAACGTTTGCCAGAACTCGCGCAGCCAGTCATAGCAGCGTCGTCAGGTACTCCAAACGAATTTACGAAAATTGCTGACTCGGTTATCGACGCCATAGCACCCCATCACGTCAATCGCGTACAAGCACATCATTCGGGTGAAGTCAACGAACTTCGTGGGGCTATTGTTGAGATAAGCAAAAAATTTGAAAATTTGTCCACACGCTCACGCTTTCGCGCCCCAGCAAATCGAACCCAGCGCTCGAAAATTCGCCCGACATATAACATAAATGCCACGGGATACGAGTGCTGGTACCACAAAAAATACAGTCGCATGGCCCAGAACTGTCGCAGCCCTTGCAGGAATAGACAGCTCCGAGCAAATAAGCTAGTAACAAACACGCCGCCGGATTCTAATTGACTTGCAGCGCAGGTAGCGGATGCCAGCGGAAACATCCCTACCGAAAGCAAAATTTTTCGCCTGCAAATTAAAGATAGACAGTCTAACAAATATTTTCTAGTAGATAGTGGCGCAGATGTTTCTGTGTTGCCGGCGTCAGTGAAGCCGATCGATGTCCGCCCTACCGCAGTTGTATTGTACGCCGCCAACGGTTCGCCGTTTAAAGTTTTCGGGGAAAAAAGAATAAAATTAGACTTGGGGTTGCGCCGTGTTTTTTTTGTCCTTTTTTTAGCGCAAGTAACCACTCCGATTATCGCCTGCGATTTTATCAGATATTACGACTTACTAATTGACGTTCGCCGTAATCGGCTCCTCGACAACAGCACGGGCATCGCTTCTCCACTCTCAAGGCCGTGTCAGATAAAACTTTGTAACGTTGCGTGACGTTTCTAACTTTGACAGAAGAGCGTAACGCAAAAGATGTATGACACAACAAAAACCTTGACAGAACGCGCGCATTGTGTGTTTACCAAAAGGGTGGTTATGAATTTTGCTAATTATCTTTTATTATAAAAATGAAAGTCAAAATATTATTTGCTTTTGTGTGTTTATTTTGTTATCACCTATTGTATTTTATTGAAAATACACCTTTTATTCTCATCAATTTGTTTTTTTTTTTGGATTTTCCAAAACATATTCATATAAAAAGGTAAAATCTTATTAAAATAGGCTGCCACTGATTTTTTACAATAAAATAATCTTATGCTATATACTTACATACAGCATGCAAATACGTACTATTTTATAAATTAGTTTAAAAAAACAAGCTCATATTCTTCAACAGGAAATAAATTTTAAAAATAAAAAATAAGTATTTTTCATATCACATCACATTTTCAAATCTATTCTAACATAACTTTGATTGTCAAAGCACGCAAAAATATGAGAGTTGCCGAACTTTTTGCGTCACGCTGCGTTAAAAGTGTTTTATGTGGCATGTTTCGTATAAGTATGTACATTTCATCTTAAATGTCAAAGCGAATCTGTAACGCAATGCGAAGCAAAAGTTGTATCTGACACGGCCGTCATCGTCAACTTACGAAGAAGCATCAGAGATTAAAACTTTTGATGTGAACGAGCCTTTTGCCGACGTTTAAACGCAATTCCCGGATATCACGAAGCTTTCACCGCATGCACTTGCAACAAAATCATTAATTTTTCACCGCATCGAGAACACAGGCCAACCCGTTTTTTGTCGCCCACGTCGTCTTTCGACGGAAAAATTGATAGCATCTAAGGCAGAATTCGATTTTTTAATCAAAACAGGAATCTTCCAACCTTCCAAAAGCAATTGGTCCAGCCCGTTGCACATGGTAAAGAAAAGTGACGGCACGTGGAGGCCATGTGGCGACTATTGGGGCTTAAATGCTCAAACCTTACAGAATAGGTATCCGCTGCCATACCTTAATGACTTCTCAGCAAATTTACGAGGTTGTAACGAAAAGATTGTCTGCGATACGACGGCACCACGTATTCGTCCATACATTACAAAAGATTTTCGCCATCGAATACTTTCAACAGGACACAACCTTTCACACCCTGGCGTCCGCGCCACAACCAAATTACTTACATCGAGGTATTGCTGGCCAAATATGCGCAAAGATGCAGCTCTATTTGTAAGAAACTGTATACAGTGTCAGAAATCTAATGTTCAGCGCCATATAAAGTCCACACTCGCTAAGTACATACCGCCAGATGAACGTTTTTCACATTTAAACATAGACATCGTTGGCCCGTTTCCACTGTGTGAAGGGCAACGATATTGTTTAACGATAATCGTCCGTTTCACACGTTGGCCAGAGGCAGTGCCTGTTCCAGACATCTCAACTGTGACTATAGTCAATGCGTTCACTGCACAATGGATTTCTAGATTTGGAGACCCTGCTCGAATCACGTCCGATCGTGGTCGCCAGTTCGAATCCGCAATATTTGCAGAATTAATGAATACTATAGGTACAACGCACCTTCACACGACAGCATACCACCCACAATCAAACGGGATAGTTGAGAGGTGGTACCGTACATTTAAAGCTGCCTTATTATGCCATAACACAGCTCGATGGGTATATCATCTGCCTACAATCTTGCTTGGTCTCAGAGTCCCCTTTAGACCCGACCTAAACGCTTCACCTGCTGGACTCATATACGACACAACATTAAAGATACCCGTAGAATTTTTTCAAAACAGGAGAATTTGCGACTCAACAAGCGAATTTATCGCAGAATTTCGCTCGGCAATGCAAAATATCAAAACAACTGAGACTTCGCATCACACCACAAGCAAAGCATTCATCTCGAAAAACCTGCAAAGCTCAACGCATTTTTTTGTACGCAACGACTCTGTTCGGCCGTCCTTGACACATGCCTACGATGCACTATGGGCAAAAAAGCGAAATTTTTGGCATTAATTGTAGTTTTAAAGGTAGACACTTAAAGTTTTGCACGAATTTAACTAACATCAAAATGGAATTTTGGTTTTTTTATTTGGACCACGCCCACTTTCGCCTCCCAATTAAAACATTAGGTCAGATTTTGACATAAATTCGTTATTTTATTTTCGTTCTTTGAAATATATGTCACTAGAAAGCTGTTTCAAGATTCCGTAAGTTTTCATCTAAAAATATTTTATTTTACTAACCCATCAGAGACCAGTTCTAAAAAAAAACAATTTCTTAACCTCACTTTTTAGATAAAACGACTTAAGTCAATGTAGACCCAGATGATAGACAAGGCTTCATTCAGGCTTTTTGTTTATATATAAAATTGGTCATGATTCCTTAAAAAAAAATCATATGAGACAAATTCTAATATGCCTTTGTCATTTTACAAACCATTTATAAATATATAGACTTCTAACTTAATCGTCTTCATTTTCTTCTTCCAACTCAATATTCTAGAGTTTAAAACTGTCAATTTCGTAGGCCTCATCTGCTTCATTTTCATCACCTTCTAATGTGTCTGAAAAGTCAATACCAGGTGTTTCGAAGAGGGCAATGACTTTTCTGGGAAAGCCCTTCTTTTTGTTGATATTTTTTCGTTTTGTTAAACTTATGGTGGACATTTGTGGGTCTGAAGAATCCATTGCTCTATTAAAAACGTCTGCCATGTTATCCAATCGGCTACATTTCTTTTTTACAGCTTGTTTCTTGCTTCTGATGCATTTTCTCCTAGAACTCTAACAGGAAGTATGCAAGTATCCATTATTCGGTGCCCATGTACCAAAACTTTGTGCACAGTTGGAGACATTGGGTACCAAGAATACTTTTCAAAACACATATCGAATGTTTGGCCACAAAAGTTTTTGAATTTTTCTGTATCAATCTTATATTCACAAGAAATGGCAATCAATATAATGTAAAAGTGTTTGAGAATACCTAAATCGAAATTTAAAATGGAAGATAAGAGCTCAACATTTCTAAATGCTCTTCTTGCAGTATCTCCATCGTGGGTATTTCCACTGCTATTTTGTTTGGGTTTGTCTACATTGAGACCCATTACCGTCCACAATCTTTCCTGAAGGTACTGTTTTCGCAAAGAAACTCTGACTTTGTCATCATTTTTAATACGCCATATCTCTAATTCCATTCTATACGAGATTTTTAACACAAATTCGAAAAATCTTATCCATGCATGTAAAGAGCTTACGCCATATTTAAGATTATTTGGTTTAACGCCAAAGATTTTCGAGTTGTAGTTATGGGTTTTTAACAGTTGTTTTGGCTTAGCACCACATAGTGGGCAGGATTGACATGAGTTGGTACCAGTTAAAATATTCAGAACTTTACCATCTATAAGAGTCATATGCGCTTCGTATTTAACAAGAATGTTTTTGCCCTTGTGTACATAGATGTGTTCTTGGATGTTTTTAATTTGAATATCTAACTTACTATTTTCACTTAAAATAAGTTCAGTTGTTTTTTTGATAAATTCTATTTTTAGAGGCCGACAGAATCTGACAGACTGTGGAGAGTTATTTAGCCAAATAACTCTATTTAGCTCATCTATTAATTTCAGTGGAACTATGGTTGTCACAAGGAGTGAATATGTTCATCCAATTGAAAACGTTGTTTATATGAACTCTGTCCTGTCGAACCATCGAACCCATAACATACAATTAATTTGCAATGTGTTGGTGCAGCAACATCAAGGACGTTCTTTTCCATTTCAAGTATGCGATCAGCTGTATGGTCTAGTAAATTTTGCATTGTTACTTATGCTTAGTATCACAATAGCTGATTTCCTTAGGTCTGCATTTTAAATTTTGATTTTACAATCGCGGAGTAAGGGGGATAAATGTCACATCCGTGCTGCTTATTTAATGCTTTGATGTTAATGTATTGCTGCTTTGTAAAGCCATTTTCAATTAAAAAAGCTAATGCCTCATCAGCACTTATTGGCAACGGATCACTCCTTTCCAGTGTCTTTATAATTCCTGTTAAGTTCTCGTTGCTAATAGCTTTTTTCAAAAGAAATGCAGTTTGTTTTTCGTTTGATTTTTTAGCTGAAATGGAAGCAGCCTGCAATAAAAGAAGTGTTGAATGTTTTTGTTCTGCGGCAATCTCAGATGCTAACTTTCTCTTCAAACGAGGCCCTGCATCAGTATAGTCTAAATGCGTCCGACCTCGTTTATTGCCGGGCAAGCCGCAATCAATAGTTATATTGGATGCAAGCCAACGCGAATGTTTTTTTAAATCGTTCAAGTATTCGATTGCATTTTGGCAAATTTAAATTTATAAAAGCAATAAATTGCTTGACTTTTTGTTTAGTTAACTGATGTTCCTCATCTGATAAGTTTTGTTGTGTAATATTGTCCAAAATAAATTCTTTTACACTATCTGCTTGTCGATTTTTGCTGCTCCAAACTTCAAGCACTGTTCAATGGCAAAACTCGTACTACAAAGTGAAGTTTTTTCCGAAAAGGAACAAAAAGGAGCAAAAAGTGTCAACGATGTTTGATTATATACAGTTTGATTAATAACCTTTTTCAAAAATATTGCAAATACCTTTCTATACACAGAAGTTATATTCCACACAACACACGAATTTTGTTAGTTTTGACCTATAATAACACACCAACAACACACTGAATTACCAGACAATAACACACAACTATTTTTTAAACTATATCACAAATTATTTTACAGACCTTGTCTAACTTCTTCCATATTTAAGCTTTTTCACAGTGTTTAAAATTAATGTTTTACTCACGACCAAAGTTTGTAAAAATTTCTCGCCCATTTTCTCTTCATAATGTAACCATGAAATAGCTGAATTTTTCCTTTCATAAAATAACAGTGTGCAACATAAAAATTAGAAAAAAACGTTTATATAACCGTTAGAGTATACGAATTCAAAAAACGAAAGCAGATTTTAAATTTTGAACAAAAAAAAAATTGAATTTATGCCAAAAATATCAACGTTTTACCCTTAGTGCGATGGCCCATATCTAATATTAAAACGTTTTGATAAGTATTTCACAATTTTAATTAAGGGTCGTCAAACTAATATTAACATTGACCGGCTCAAACCCGCATTCATTTTAGCAAACGACATCAACGGCAATCAATTAACTCCGTAATTGCAGTCAGACCCACAGTCACGCACAGTAGCTAGTACTACGGCGAAGAACCCACTCAAAGATAATTCCAACACTACATCAGATGTCAACGCTCCTGGCAGTTCTCCTGCCGCAGTACAAAAACCTAATATAACCTCAAGTGGTCGGCGAATCACAATTCCTCTTAGATTTAGATGAGCCTGCCCCGGCGGGGGAGTATTGTGGCATCACTGTCGATACCAATTCTTAACAGCGGTTACAACCAATCTTTACACCATTAATAAGCAACCATCCTGTTAGATAATTTCAAGAACATTCCATTCCTTTTCTATTCTTTGATTCGAGAGCACCTGATTCGCTAGCTAGCACCTCGACTTTAAAACTTTGCCATTAAAACATTATTTATAATAAATTTAAATAAAGTGAATTTAATAAAAATTAAACTTTAATCACTGTTTGATAATTGGCAGCAAAGTACCACAACTTACCAAATATATATGTGGGATCACGTCCCAGACGATCCACTAGGGCATAAAAGGGTTAAACACCGTAAGACGAAACAATGAAATAGACACTAACACACATGCAGACACATAAACACGACAGACCAACGAACAAAGAATGTGAAGGCAAAAGGACAAAAATGACGACACAAAATATCAACTTGCTTTGATAGGAGTAGTGGTAGACTGAAGCAAAATGAAGATGGACGCAATTATAGTATAGTCGTCAAACTTAGAATTGTAAAGCAGCAAAACCCGGTGAATTAGATATGTATACTGATCAAACTTTAATGCTCTAACTTAAAATAATTGAATAAATAAAAGTGAATTTGTATACCGTGTGTTTGAGTCTTTTATTTAGCTCCCAAAACCATATATATATATATATATATATATATATATATATATATATATATATATATATATATATATATATATATATATATATATATATATATATATGTATATATATATATATATATATATATATATATATATATATATATATACATATATATATATATATATATATATATATATATATATATATATATATATATATATATATATATATATATATATATATATATATATATATTCTTTGTTGAGAACTTTGTAGTGAACTAATCAAATAAAAATTACAAAAAAATATTCGTAATAAGTACTGATTCGTAATAAGTGCTGGTTTTGTGAAATTTACTTTATTTGCATTAATAATATTTTTCATATAATCTGAAACAACAAAAACAAAACAAAAAACACAAACAAAGTGACTGAGGAATGCTCTGCATGAGTACCTCAAAAACAAACAATTGTGAAGTGAGTTCTAACGGCGGGAATGCCTATTTTACTCTGAATCTCTTAATGCAAACAATAAAAATAAAAAATCTGATGATAGTCTTTTTCTAGCGGCAAAGCCAATTTTACGTGAGCGATCAACTTCGCTTACTCCGATGCCAAGTAGTGATTTGATAACATTACCGCTGCCCAGTACTTCTTTATTTAAGTCAGCGCCATTATCCGCTCCGGGTTCGTGTTCATCACTTAACCCAGATATCACTATAGACAATAATATTCAGAAACCTAAAGTTCCTGTCGGAATGGACAGATATATAACAGTAGTTAAGCGCGGGCGAAGCCCAAATTCATCTAAAATCTCATCGGTTCCCAAGATATCCAGGGATAGCGACGCCGCCACAGTTATCCGTCAGAGCCCTTTTAAAATATTGCAGGATGACAATGACAAACCCGAAGTATCCTCAAAAAAAACCTCCAAACCACCACCAATCTATTTGAGGGAAAAAAATTCAAACACCCTTATTAAAAAATTAATTTCGGTCATTGGTGAAAACGCATTTCACATTGTTCCAATAAAACGTGGTAACATTGATGAAACAAAGATTCAAATATATTAGGAAAAAGATTTCCGTAAAATGGCTAACGAATTTTAAAAAAATAAAACAAGTTTTTACACATTCCAGCTTAAGAGTGCTAAAGGCTTACAGATCGTATTGAAGGGCATAGATTCTTATATTGTTCCTGAGGAAATAAAAGATGCTCTCACCCTCCAGGGATTTAAGGTAAAGAATGTCTCTAACATAATAAACAAGGAGAAGATCCCCCAACCCTTATTACGCGTTGAACTGGAGCCAAATGATATATTATTGAAGAAAAATGAGACCCATCCCATTTATGATTTAAAATATCTATTACACCGGAAAATCACAGTTGAAGAACCACACAAGCGTTCAGTACCCGTACAGTGCCATAATTGTCAAGAATATGGTCATACGGAAACTTATTGCAAATTACCTACTGTTAGTGTTGTGTGCGGTGAATTGCACGAGACTGCCATATGCATAAGTCGAAAGACTAAAAGGAAAAAAAGTGCAGTAATTGCGGAGGTAATCACACTGCTAACTACAGAGGATGTCCTGTATCCTCTTTTGTTAAACAGGCTATGAGTCAAAAGTCTAAAGTAACTTCAGCGCAAACAGGAAATACGTAATCCGCAACTTATCCTCTAATGGCCCAACCAATCACTCCACAAGTATCGTATGCTGACGCTGTGAAGATCAACTCAGTTCCCATGCAAAAAGAGTCACCACCAAATAACACAACAAATGCAAACGCAAGCTGTAATTTCAATCGCCTTGAATATACTATTGAGAATTTGGTGCAAACTATAAACAGCTTTACAACAAATATGACTAGCATGATGCAAGAAATACTGCGAATGCAGAACACACTGCTTCTAGCACTAGTTAAGAAGCCATGAACACGTTAAAGTTATGTTTCTGGAACGCAAACGTCATTCGCCAACATAGAATCGAACTTGAGCACTTCCTCACGGTGAAGAGTATATTGATATAATGTTGGTATCTGAGACTCATTTGACTTCGAGTAGTCCTTTTAGAATGATTGGCTACACCTTACATGATACAAAGGATCCGAGAGGAAGAGCATGCGGAGGATCAGCAATTCTAATAAAGTCAAGACTCAAACACTACATTCTTGAGAACATTTGTGAAGACCATCTACAAGCAACGAATATTTGCATCGAAAATTTTTGTTCAAATCTCGTGATATCATCAATTTACTCCCCTCCCAGATTTTCAATCACTGAGGGTCAATACGAGGATTTTCACAAAACTCTTGGACCTTGTTTCGTAGCAGCTGGGGACTACAATGCAAAACATACGTTCTGGGGATCGCGTCTTATTACACCTAGAGGTCGAGCATTGTTCAACACAATTTCAAAAATGGGTTTGGATGTCATTTCGAGCGGGGAGCCCACTTACTGGCCTACTGACATACAAAAAATTCCGGATATTAGAGATTTTGGCGTCATGAAAAATATTTTTAGGGTTTTAATTCATGTTGAAGCTTCTCATGATCTCTCCTCCGATCACTCTCCCACGATCGTTACAATTTATAGCCCACTAAGAAGTGACTTACCTCTCCCATATGTGAAGATGATAAATCGTGTTAATTGGTTGGGGTTCAAAAAATATCTCAGTAGTCATTGTACGGAAAACATCAAGCTAAGAACTTCCAATGATATTGAACTTAACATTGCCAATCTTACCGAAAATATTAAACAGGCTGCTAAACATGCCACTACTTCCCATCCGCAGACTGGGTTTAATAGAATTTATTCTGCGGATATTGAACGTCTCGTATGTGAAAAAAGAAGAGCTAGAAGGGAATGGCAACAGCACAGATCACCCCAACATAAAATCAGACTTAAAGAATGGACTAAACGACTTCAAGAGTTACTTGCATCTGAAAAATCTGCACTTCCTAAAAACTATCTGGAAAGTCTCGATGTCACAGCAGCATCCAATTACTCCCTGTGGCGCGCTGCTAGAAAACTTAAAATACCCGCTGAGTTTAAACCACCCCTGCGAAATTCTACCGGAGGTTGGGCAAGAAACAATACTGAAAAAGGTAACATATTTGCTGAGCATTTAAAATACGTATTTACCCCAAACACATGTACTGGTGCTGTTGATTTACCAAGTGTAGTCGCTCTACCCCCTCGACCGATAAAGTTTAAGATGTGTGATGTACAAAAACTAATTGCTGAAACCAACCCGAAGAAGGCCCCGGCTACTGATGGAATTAGTAACAAGATGCTGATGAAGTTGCCTCGTATTGCTATTAGAATCCTGTTATTTATTTTTAATGGCATTTTACGACTGGAGTATTATCCACACAGCTGGAAACTTTCCATGGTCAAAATGATTCCAAAGGCGGGCAAAGATCTTACTAAGGCTGAGTCATATAGGCCAATAAGTTTGCTGTCAACAATTTCAAAGCTCTTCGAAAAACTGCTCATGACAAAATTGTCCCCAATTCTAGCTGATAATGGATGCATACCGGAGCATCAATTTGGGTTTAGAAGTCAGCATAGCACCATTGAACAAACTCATAGATTGGTTCATTTCATAAGAAGAACATTTTCAAGGCTCTTCGAAAAACTGGTCATGGCAAAATTGTCTCCAATTCTAGCTGATAATGGATGCATACCGGAGCATCAATTTGGGTTTAGAAGTCAGCATAGCACCATTGAACAAACTCATAGATTGGTTCATTTCATAAGAAGAACATTTGAAGAAAAGAACTATTGTTCTTCCCTCTTTATTGATGTTTCTCAGGCATTTGATAAAGTGTGGCGTGAAGGCCTAATTTTAAAATTGAAGACATATCTACCAATAAACATAATAAATCTTTTGGAAAGTTACATTTTTGCCCGGAAGTTCACTGTTGTGGAAGGAGACTTCATGAGTGTGCCCGAAACTATCTCATCTGGGGTGCCACAGGGGAGTATACTGGGGCCGGTTTTGTATTTGATTTATACCTGTGATATGCCTCTGAGCAGTAATATCTTCACTTCTACATTTGCCGATGATACAGCCTGCCTTAGTATGCATGAAAACCCCCACGAGGCATCCCGATATCTTCAGGAACATATTAACCTGAACTGTGGTTGAAGTTATGGAAAATAAAAGTAAATGAACAAAAGTGTGTTCATGTTACATTTACTCTACGAAGAGACACTTGTTCCCCCATTCGAATCAACAATCAATTTGTTCCTCAATATTCACAGGTGAAATACCTTGGTATACACCTTGACCGACGGTTTACATGGAAACACCACATTGACTCTAGGCTAACATAATTAAAACTTAAATCAACTCAGATACATTGGCTGATTGGTAGAAATTCTACCCTCAGTCTAGATTGTAAACTTTTAATATACAAGTCGCTTTTGAAACCCATATGGTGTTACGGAATTCAGCTATGGGGCACTGCTTCAGCTTCCAATGTAGAGAGAATCCAACGAATGCAAAACAAAATTTTAAGGTTAATAACATCGGCTCCATGGTACATGAACAATTAAATTTTACATCGTGATTTAAATATGCCACTTGTGACCGCTGAAATTGCAAAATATACAGGCAAATATTTAACAAAACTCGAGTCCCATCCTAATCCCCTTGCTCGTAACATCTTGAACTTTCCTGGACACATCCGCTTAAAAAAGAGGGATACTACGGCCTTAATACACAACACCCCAGATGAAACTTTTTGAAAATATTTTTGTGCTTAACACGACATTTATGTATTTTTAATTACTATCACTAAATTTATGTCCGACACTGGTTGGGCCTAATAATTATATCTATACTTAAGATTTGAATACTTATTGTTAGTTCAGTTTTTTGAAGATACAATAAATACATATTAGTGTCTATATATACATATACAGTGCGCGGGTGTTGGCATTTATCAGATTGTTGACTGTTACGAACGTGCAAATTAAAGAAAAAAAAATGATACTACTGTTTAAAGCATTTGTATTGTTCTAAAATTAAAACTAACCCAAAAAACAAAACAAAACCAAAGAAAACCAAAAAAAAATAGTTTTCCTTCATAGAGAAAAGCAACATAAATTTTAAATGAGATCATGGCATACATATACGTATATATGTACATACATACATAACTTAACAACATGTCTTAAGAGAAATCTGTTATTTTTTTCTGCTGTTTTTTTTTCTCTTCAATAACTAAAATACAGCTTTCTCCCTTAAACGTCTGAATACATTTTCGTCATCTTGCTCAACATTCTCGCATCCGGCCCAGTCCAAAGCACGGTTAAAGATTTCGATGGCTTCGCTTGGTTTTATTGTTTGCACATTTTTATCTTCATCGTAATCGTCACCATCACTCACTTCCAAAATTTCATTTTCAAAGGACCCAACATTATCCAGCAAAAAATATTTTCATTCCACTCCTGAATTGATGACACTGTAAGTTAACCTTAAGAAAAAATTAATAATATGATTGGCAGTATCCCTGAAATAACTTTGGAAAAGCGACAAACCTCAGGATTTATTGAGTTCATTAAGCACATTAACTGCCCGCTCCATTAGTTGTTGAAGTTCAGATTCCATTTGTTCTTTCAGGATGCTTAATGGGACATTTTCCTCAGGATCTTCACCACTATTAGTAAAACTCAAAAGATTTCTCCAGCATTTTGCCATTGTATCTTTACTGACTCTACTCCATGTGTTCTCCGAAAATATAGCAGCATCTTTCAATGTTACAGTGTTCATTGAATCAATTAAATCTGAATTCCGTCCCGCTATCATGACTGTTTCGATAGTAGAGCTTCGTTATCTTTATTGCATTTTGATCCATTGGTTGAATCAATGGGGTCACATTGATAGGAAAAAACATTGCAATTATGTTTCCGTCTTCTGTTTTAAACTCTAATTCACCTGGATGAGACGCAGTGCTTTAACTGGCAAATTTGTTTTTTTGAAAGGAACTCTGTTACCTAAAATTAAACACTTTTTATTTTTCTTGAATATGTATTGCAACATAAGGAAAATATAAACCTGCGGCACAAATGATTTATGAAACCAATCGTAAAAAAATAGTTGATGTCATCCATGAGGATTTGGAACTTGTGTACTGAGTAGGGCAGATGAAAATTTAAAAACGCGCGGTTTTTTTGCTTTTCCAATCACTAGCAATTTAAGTTTGTGATTCCCGGTTGCATTAGCGCAACATAAAAAAGTGACTCGTTCTTTTTCCGTCTTCATGCTCGGAGAAGTCTTTTCGGCACTTGAAACATAAGTCTTTTCTGGCAAAATTTTCCAGAACAAATCAGATTCGTCAGCATTGTACAATTGATCGTGACATGAACCCATTTCTTCAATTTTTGCTTTCAGTTTGCATTTGAACGGATCAACAAGCTGAGACTGTGAAGAAAGTTTCCCTCCAATTATTTTCAGAAGACGAATGCCAAATCTTTTTTTAAATCCTTGCAACCATCCATCACTTGCGTTAAAAGCAAAATCTTTTTCTTTTAGTTTTAGATGAATCTATTTAGCATTTGCCTTCAGTGCTAAAGAATTTATTGGATAGTTCCTTTCTCTCTGCTTAAGAAATCAACGGTACAGACATTTTTCCATTTTTGGCAGCTCTGATGCTCTTAATGTCTTTCCTTTTCCCAGGTCCAGAGAACGTGTTATTAACACATTTTAAAATTGCACTTTTCTTAACTTTTATATTACTAATCGTTGATTTTGTGACCCCATATTGTTTCGCTAAAGCTGTCGCACTTCCACCTTTTTCCAATAAATCCAAAATATTTGCTTTTTCTTGCAATGTAAGCACTTTCGGTTTTTTTGAGCTCATTTTATACGTTCGTTAAATGTATGTAAGTATGTATTTATGTTAGAAAATGTTCTCTTCTTTATTATTGTCCGTTAATGTTAATAATAATTCAAATTTACCGCCTAAATCTAAATATATTATATCTATGTGCATAGTATGTCAAAGCTTTTTTTTATCAATTGTCACTAAATTGTAATTATTATTAACTTATAGTTGTACTACAAAGAGTACAATTATCAATGTTAAATTATTATACAGCAAGTTTGCTTATTATCTTAGGTTAAGATAGATTGCAAGTGTAACTAAAGATTTAAAAAAAAATTATACGTTCGACTTCTACGGGAATTAGAAAACAACTATGTACATACATATGTATGTATGCAAACAGAAATGGACAATATTTAACTACATTTCTATACCACATACTTATGAAGGGAACCCCCAAATTCAGATATAGTTACACACATACATATGTATTTTTGCATGTATTTTAATTGATGCTAAAGCAAGAATTGTGTTTTTTAATAGTTGACATTTTAGAGCTTTTTAGTTTGGTTGATGCTTTAGAGTACACAGTGTTAACAAAAAGGTGTTGACGTTTTGGGATGTTGACGAAATGGAGTGCTGACGTTTTCCCGAGTGCACTGTATATATATATATATATATATATATATATATATATATATATATATATATATATATATATATATATATATATATATATATATATATATATGTACATATATACATATATAAATATATGCTTTTAAACTGGTAACCTGCGTTACAATTCAAAAAAAAAAACACTTGATTATTTTTTTAGAGTTGTGTACTTTAATTTTCAAAACAAACTGCTTAATCAAATAACTTAAAACCCATTTTTATTGATTTTTGTTGTAAAAGTAGACTTTTTAGTTAAAAAAGAAATTAAATTGGTGCAAGTTTACCATGTGTAATTTTTTTCGCTGCGTTTTTGTCGCGGATATTTTTTATTGATGTTACATGAGTATATAATTTTTGACATTTTCTTTTTTAAGTATATTCCTACGGTAAACAAACAATAACAAATTTGCGTTCAATTTAAAATAAATTTTGTGTAAAAGAAGAACTTTTTCAAACAATAATAAAGTATTGCTTTTTCAAAATGGATATGGATAAATACCAATTAGTAAATGAGTTTCTTGACTGTATTAGAGAAGCCACAGAATTGGATTCTGAAGACAATGATGAAGACGATATACTCATTTGTAAGTTAGATTTATATTATTATTTTTCAAATTAATAACTTCAGTACTTTAGATCTGACCGAATTAAACCTTCCTATTAAAAGAAGCAAAAGGCAGTGGATGAAATCTTGCTAGAAAAGAGCATGGGTCATTTGCCTTTATTACAAAGGAGCTAGAGTTGAGTTTCAAAAGTTCAATTCAAAACTTTGTTGAATTTAGTACAAAAGGATGTACACGGTAAGGTTAAGCTATTTAGAGAAGCAACTACAGCAGCATAAAAATTGGCATTGACTTTGCGTTTGCTTGCAGCTGGTAATTTCATGAAGTAATTATAGATTTTTTTAAATTGCATATCTTATTTACTTTTTGCAGATGAAACATTTCAGAGCCTTGACTACCAAAGCAGAGTTTCAAAGAGTACCATTTCCAGTGTAATTCCAGAAGTTTGCAAAACACTTTGGAAGAAATTAAGTGCATCACATTTACAGGTAAAATAAATATATACATACATACATACATATATTTCTTACGGACTACGTAATATCGAAAGCTTTATAGCCATATTCATAAAAATGTTTTGTTTCATAAAAATTTTGGTTCGATAAGCTTTTAATAAAATGAAAAGTTCGTATTTAAGTTTTAGTTAAGCCCTTATTATTTTAGTTAAAAGTGGTTTTCTACAGTTCCCCAACAAAGTAGCAGAATATGAGACTATTGCAAAGGAAGTTGCAATAAAATGGCAATTTCCTAATTGTTTATGTATTTTAGATGTGAATCACATAACATTCCGACCGACTCTTAAAGACTCTGCTTTTTTCACATCTACAAGGGAACAAATATAATAATTTTAATGGCCCTTGTTGACGCTAACATTGGCTGTAATGGTCGTTGCAATGACGTACATATTTGTTTCTTTTACAAAGCAAGCTGAGCAACGTTTTGCAAGAAGAGAAAGATATACCCCCTAATGCAATAGTTGGCAATGGCAGATGCCTCCCATACGTGGTAGTTGCAGATGATGCATTTCCTCTGCAAAACCATTTATTAATACCGTATCCATTTCATACAAGTTGCAACGAAAAGCAAATATTTAATAAACGTCTTGCTCTGGCTTGGCATATTGTCGAACGTTCTTTTGGCATACTTTCTAACAGATTTCGTGTTTTTCTGTCGCATATGAATCTTAAAACGGAAACAGTGAAAATAATTACATTTGCTTGCTGCGCACTATACAACTATCCAAACGGACGATACCTATGGAGTAAATACGTCGCAATGTACATCCAACGAAAGGAACAATAATAATGACAACCTTATAATCCTCGAAAGTGTGCGGCAGAAGTCTTAAGGCAAGAATTTATAACTTACTTCAATAATCAAAGCAAATTAGATTGGATGTGAAAGCTGTTTTAAGTTTAAGTTTTCTATTTGTGAAATTAATTATAAATATGCAAGTGTGTTGTGAACAGCGTTCCAGCATATTAAGACAAAAATGTATTTAAAATTCATTTTCATTAAATATGTATATATTAAATAAACAAAAAAATTACAATTCATTTGTATTACATGGTGAAATAATTAAATTACCTAATAATTCGTAAAAACATATTAGTAAAATTCATTTTTTTATCTCTACATTTTCATTACATACTTTGTGTAGTACAAATTGTTTAGTCGTGAGATTAAACTTGAAAAGAAATTTGATGGAGCTGGAAAATAGAAATCGAATAGTTGTTAAAAGGAAAATGCAATTTGAAAGATATATTTACATATTTGCCTTAAAGTGAAGCCTTAAATGAAATCCTCTTCATTAAAAATACCATCAATTGTGAGCTCTAAAATATCCTTCGTAAGTGAAGAATAACAAGTAGAACTCTTTTGTTTGTATGCTGAGTTGCTTGTTAGCTTTCGTAATAAGCTTTAAACATGCCAGGCAGCATCAACTTGTTCATCTGTATGAATTTCATCCATCTGTGTGGCTACAAGCGATCCCAACCATGGGAATTTTTTATATATTTTTCCTTTCAGTTATTTTTTTAAAACTGAGAAGATCCCTCCTCAATGAGTTTATATTTCCGTCACGCTAGAAAATGTATTTACTTAATTACTCAGTATCACGATTAATAAAGCACTTGAATCCTTTCTGAGGCTGCTCTTCAAACTCTATTTTATCTGTTAAATCATTTGAGGTGTTGCATTCTTCCTTTAAACGAACTTTCGGAGAGTTTTCAATCTGTTTTGATATAAATATTTATTTGTTCACTATCGTTATTGAATATTTAAACGGACATATATGTATATCTCTACATTTTCCTGACCTGTTCGCATTCTAGTGTGTATTTTTAAAAATTAAAGCTGGTCGAAACACCATAGCTTGGTAGTTCCTTCCCAAATTGTTTTCTAATTTTCCTTCAGTTTTTCTTTATATCCTCCAAAGTAATGAAGCTGTTAATTTTTTCATTTCTTCAAGAACCATGTTCATGGCCAGCGCCTTATTCATCCTATCTAAGTATTCTTTAGATTTAATATTATATAAGCAGGGATGTTCTTCAATTAGAACAATAAACTAGAATAATAAGAGGGAACATATACCTCTTCCAATTTAATGTCGTCATATATTTTTCTACGTATATTATATATTTTTAAATTTGAATTTTTTCGGCTATAAAAATCACAATCATGAGTACGAGTACATACGATATGAAAACAAAACAAATGTCAAAATATAACTGCAGCTAACTTCACATATTACGTATTACGAATTGGGGGAAATAACGAATTGCAAGAGTACATGTGTATGTGTACTATTTTTAGTTCCTCTCATTACCTATTAATTGTACTCCCCTATTTACCCACAAAATAAGAATTGTAGCGATAAAAATTGAACAATGTAAACATATTAAGACCAATATTTATTGTAAAAGTTGTTAATTGTGCCCGAAACAATCTCATCCAGTGTGCCACAGGGGAGTATACTAGGGCCAGTTTTGTATTTGATTTATACCTGTGATATGCCTTTAAGCAGTAACATCCTCACTTCTACATTTGCCGATGATACAGCCTGCCTTAGTATGCATGAAAACCCTCACAAGGCATCCCGATATCTTCAGGAATATATCAACTTGTTGGAGCTGTGGTTGAGCTTATGGAGAATAAAAGTAAATGAACAAAAGTGTGTTCATGTCACATTTACCCTACGAAGAGACACTTGTTCCCCCATTCGAATCAACAACCAAGTTGTTCCTCAGCATTCTCAGGTGAAATATATTGGTATACACCTTGACCGACGGCTTACATGGAAGCACCACATTGACTTTAAGCTGACACAAATAAAGCTTAAATTAACTCAGATACATTGGCTGATTGGTAGAAATTCAACTCTCAGTCTAGATTGTAAACTTTTAATATACAAGTCGCTTTTGAAACCCATATGGTGTTACGGAATTCAGCTATGGGGCACTGCTTCAGCTTCCAATGTAGAGAGAATACAACGATTGCAAAACAAAATTTTAAGGTTAATAACATTGGCTCCATGGTACATAAAAAATTCAATTATACATCGTGATTTAAATATGCCATTTGTGACCGCTGAAATTGTAAAATATGCAGGAAAATATTTAACAAAACTCGAGACACATCCTAATCCTCTTGCTCGTAACATCTTGAACTTTACTGGACACATCCGCTTAAAAAAGAGGGACACTACGGCATTAATACGCAACTCGCCAAATGAAATTCTTTGAAAATATTTTTTGTGCTTAACATGACATTTAGGTATTATTAATTATAATCACTAAGTTTATGTCCGACACTGGTTGGGCCTAACAATTATATATATATATTTAAGATTTGAATACTTATTGTTAGTTCAGTTTATGAAGTTTCAATAAATAAATGTATGCGTGAAAAAAAAATAGTCAGATGTCCTTGTTCTTTGAAAATAAGCCGATGCCTGCAGTAGTGGCAACATTACTTTTCATGCAAAAGTATCGTGAAAATAGCGAGAAAATCACTTAATGGACAAACACAAAATTTTACAAAAGTAATTCTATTAACCTCGCTTACTCTAAGTTGTGTGGCTATCGTAAAATTTATTTTAATTTAAATCTGCGATGCCACTTTCAACAATAACCCCTTTTTGCGGTAAAGGCACGACAATTTTCAATGTATTTGAATAAAGTTTTCTATAAAATTTGGCCGTTATTGTTAAGTCGTATTTAAAATAATTAATATCTAATTTGAAAATTAATTATGTATAAAGCTAATACAAATGGCAATAACAGATTATTGCACATAGTAGCAGCTCTTGTGTGAACTATGTCAACTTCAAAATCAAATTTTTGCTGTTAGAAGAAAATTAAAAGAAAATTGCTCTTTTATTTGCAATTGATATATTAACTAAGAAGTTTATTTCCTCTAAATAATTAAAATGTCAGTAAAAGAAATTAGCTCCATCATTATGTTTTTGAAAATTTGAAATCACATTGGAAAACACGAAGTATGATTTCTAGAGTAGAACAAAATCACGTACTTATGTGATTTTGAAGTGCGATGTGATTTAAAATCCCATGATTTACAGAACAGACTTCATGAATTCAATGATTTATTTGCCGTAATGTATCATGTAATGTAATGTAATGGGGATTTGGCCCTGGATGGCCTTTTGCATTACGACCATTGTTGATCTATTGCCCTGTCCCTAACCGTCCAATACCTTCGAAAATAGGATCAGCTCCTTCAATAAGAGCGTTAGCAAATCGTCTTCACTCAGCGTATATGCGTGTAGAGTCCTTTATCTTCTATGGCCCAATGCCCCACAATTTGCTATCAAGTGTTCCATCGACTCCTCTTCCTCACCGCAAAATCTGTAGATGTCCGTGTCAGACAAGCCCATTCTGTATAGGTGGGCTTTGCAGGTGTAATGACGTGTGAGCGCTCCTACCAGCGTCCGTAGGCGCTTCCTGTCGAGTCCTAGAGCCAGATCCGCCCTCCTAGCGTCAAAGCATAGGAATTTCTTGGAGTGACCTAACTCATTGATGTCATTCCAATGTTGTGCAATCCTGGACGATGTCCATTTCGAAATCTCCCTCTTAAGGAGACTTTTGTTGAACCCAAAAGAAGGGGTGCGTCCAATGAAGTTCCCCTCAACTCCTCTCCTCGCACAGATATCCGCCATCTTATTCCTGGCATTCCCCTGATGTCCTGGTACCCATATCAGAGTAATCTGATTTTGAGCCACCAGGTCATTCAGGCGGCTGCGGCATTCCAGTAATAATATAAACCTGTACGTACAGCCACTCAGGGCCTTTGAAACCGATTGGCTGTCCGAGAATATCTTAAGCCCTATTCCCCTGTGTCCTCTTTCAGATAGGATCCCCACAGTTTCCAGTATCGCGTAAAGCTCCGCCTAAAAAATTGTCGTATCCCTCCTCAATGTCATAGACCTGTGTCTTCTAGGCTCCACTATTCCCGTCCCAAATCCTTGGAGCGTTTTTGAACTATCCGTATACCACATTTGCGATCCATCTCTTAGCCATCCTAAGTTTGCGCACCATTTTTCCCTCGTAGGAAAGAGGACTCTGTATTTCCTGTCAAAACAGTATACCGGGTCCATATGGTCGCCCGCCTGAAACATATCAAGTATATACCTGATTCCCCTGAGGATAGATATGCGTCCAAGATTTCCGTCAATACCTGCCCGAAAGCCCAACTTGATGGTGCTCTTCGCACTGGGTGAATACAATGCGTCCACCAACGCCCCCACACGTAACAAATTGTCACGCCTGAGTACGAATACAAAACCATGCATTTGGACATGGCCTTCCCCTTGGTTAGGAGCGGAGCCTATCTAACACTCTTTCCGTTCTATTAGTCACGGCACCCGGTTGCAATGCAACTCCACACCGAGCGCATGCTCTTCCCGCGATTTGGGTTTAAACCACAGCCACCACGTTACTCCCCGAAGGGCCGCACCAACAACAAGTCCTAGGGGCTACTGGTTCCCGTGGTACCAGAATTAAGTCTCCGGTCAAACCTCGTAGCCGAAGCTACTGCCAGTTGAACCCCAAATGGTTCCGGACTGGTGGCCCACCACCAACAACAATAAAACATACATCAAGGATACAAGACAGCACACACAAAACAGTTAACAGCTACCCTCACGGAGGACACTTTGCTCACACAAGTGAGACCAGCAAAGGACAATACTCACAAGTTAGGACAACATTGAACACAGTTCTCCTCACGGATGAACTCAGGTCATCAAAATGACTCAGCTACCAAAACAAAACAGCAATACAAACAAAAACCATAGACACAGCCGAGGTCCGCCGGATTCAGCCCCCGCACGCCAGGCGTATAGCCACAGCAACCCCTCCCAAGGTCACTAGGGACCAAGAGTAGGGGTACTACAGCACGACAAGGAGAGGAAGACCAATTCCAGACACCATCCACAGAGAAGACCACCACCCACAGACAGCAACCAACATCAAGCCCAGGCAACAACAATGCTGAGCGAACAGCACACTGCGATATCCGTGAGCACCGAGATCACGGACGGCCAAGCAAGATTCTTCCATGCTAACCCTATCCCCGTCTCCTCCTAAACACCTCGCGAGCAAACTCGCCCAACCTCGCCCTTGTCCGCCCATCCCCCAACGCACTACCGAAGTCCCAACGAGCCCCAACGCGAGAAATCCCCATTGCGCCCAAATCCCTAATGTCCGCGTTGAGTCGGCACTCCGTCAGTATGTGCCTCCAATTCTCCAGCCCTCCCCCGCACCCACAGTCCGGAGTATCCGACAGGCCTCGCCGATGCGAGAATGCATTGAGAGGCCCCGTTAGCAAAAACCCCAGGCTAAGGCCGAAGCCAAAGTCGGGGCGTTCACGCACAAAGTCAGCGTCACGTATGAATTCATACGTAACCCTGCCGTTCTCACTATCCGCCCATCTCGCCCGCCAAATAGAAACAAGATGCTCATCTAAGAGCACCTTAATTCTCCTAACGTCCACGCCCACCAGATCATCCGCAGAAAGCCAGTCATGCGAGGAAAGTGGTAGTCCACGCTTGACCTTGAAGACAATAGCTCGTCGCATTACCTCCAAGTCAAGCGGGACCACACTGAGCAAGACCTGAAGAGCATCTGTCGAGACCGTCTGACAAACTGGCATGCAGGCGAGCATAGCAATCCTCTGACAGGACAAGACCTTGTTTCTACCAGCAACAGACAGATCCACTTCCTACCACACAGCAGAACAATAAGCTGCTCAAGCAACAAACAGTCCACTATAAATGCTACGAGTGGCACGTCTGCTTAAGCCCCAGTCACTTCTAAGAATGCGTCTAACTTTACCCACAACGGCACTCAGCTTGTCCCTAATGTAAGCAGGATGAACTAAAAAGTTCATGCTCTCACCCATCATTATACCCAGATATTTTACCTTTGTCACGTATCTGAGACTAACGTTGCCAAATCGAATGAGCGGTGGACGAGCCTGCGACAACCTTCCTTTCAGCAGCATCATCACAGTTTTGTCCAAAGCTACAGTAACCCCAACCAGGTTACCCCACTCATTTACGTCTTGCATGGCCTGCCTTCCCTTTCTCTCCAGTTCAGCACGAGACAGACCTTCAATCAAGATAAGCAAGTCATCCGCATACGCACACAGCTTAAAGGAGTGCGCCAGCCGCTGCAGCAGAGAATCCATCATGAGGTTCCATATAAATGGACCACAGATAGACCCCTGAGGACAGCCACGGGTAACATCCCTCCAAACTGTATCGCTGGCACCAACCACACAAGCCTTCCTGTCGCTGAAGTAACTTCTCCATAAGGCCAGTTCCCGACAGCCCTTCTCTCGAAGTCTTTCCAAAACCGCACCCCATGAGAGATAGTCAAACGCACCCTTAAAGTCCACAAATATGCCAAGGACATATTTACCAGATGAGTCACCAACACTACGCCTAACATGCAGCCACGCATCCTCGACACACTTCCCCTCCCGAAATCCAAACTGATACTCAGAAGTACCCATACCATCTAGCTCATTCAGTCTTGACACCATTATTCTCTCAAGTACTTTTGCAAGCACTGGGAGAAGACGGATGCCCCGATTTGAGCGAGGATTACTCCTGACTCTATCAGGCGACTTTAGGAGCACGACAACACGTGCACGTTTCCAAGCTTCTGGGTAATAGCACTCACTCAGACACTTTCCAAAAACCGACTCCAGGTATTCCGGCACAGCCTTCCGGATGCTTTTACACATCTCTCCAGTCATGTCGTCAATACCAGGAGATTTTCTACATCTGATCCGGCAGATACTGTCACCTATCTCAAAGCTCTCCAGGTTCAGAGGACCAGCCCCCTCTCTAATGAGAGGAGAGTAACCAACCGACTCGGCCACCGGAAAGAAAACCCCTAATAAAGCCTCCGTACAGCCCCTCCAAGTTGACAATTCAACACCATCAACTTGGAGACACTCCACGTCGAGCTTCCTAGTCCTACCCCTGCAGATACGGTAAACAATACCCCAGGGGTCGTCCCTATTGTCCCGCATAAAACGCCTCCATTCGTCCTCCTTAACCCTAACAATCAAGTCCTTGTATGAACGCAGGCCAGCCTGATATTCAGCCCTACGGCTGAATGATCTCATCAGCATTGCAGCGCCGTACCCTCTGGAGTAACTTTCTGAGACGCCTGACACAGCTCCGCATCACATCCAACTCTTAGGTCCACCACCTGACCCCACTTGGCCGGACAAAATGGTACCGTCCAAGTAGTGCATCATTAACCATGCACATCTACTGATCTATCTGGTCAACCTGCTCATCCAAGGACATTGCCCTAAAGTCATCCAATGGCAGCGCCCGAGAAGCCCCCGAAAACAGTCCGCGTAGTTATCCCAGTCCACCCCGCGAAGACGCCATCTATGAAGCGGCGCAGCCACCACCGCACGCCCATGGTAAGAGACGACAATCTCAATGAGATTGTGATCACTCACCCCCGCACTGTCACGCACCCTTCACCGAAACCGGTACATCACCAAGCACGAGAGCATGCATTCGCGTCCAGGCCAAGGATAGTCGGAGAGTTACTCGCTAGGAGTACACCGCATCCATATATCCCAAGTACGGGTCCAATGGTCACCCAAACCTACAGTAGATGCTAGCCAGAAGCATCCTCCCAAAACCTCCCTCTACAGCAACGCAGACCCCCCACTGGCTACGACTAAGTACCGTACAGTCAAAGTCATCGTTACAACAACAACAGCGGCTCCCCCTGTCAAATCCGCAAAAATCCTCATTCCCCCCGGAAGCCCCCGACTTGGCCATCCGTGACATAAGGCTCCTGCAATAATGCAGAAGGAGCACCTCGATGGCGCATCGCCTGTCCAAACTCGCATGTTGCCACGTATGCCATCTGGAGATTCTGTTGTAGAATAATAAGTCCCTCTATATTAAGTGTCTAGCATTCGCCCTAGCTATCCTCGCCGCATACACCGGACATGCAGCAGACAACATTAGGTGATCCGAGGGAAGTCCCTTGAATACACAATTCCAGCATCAAACGTCATTCTGGCAGCGATGGATCTCATGGCCAGACGGACCACACCTTCTGCACACGTTCTCGGTCATTCTGCACTCCCTGACACGATGGTAAAAACTCAAGCACCTGTGACAAGCGGGAATCACGTCAAGCACTCGCACCAAAAATCGGAACCACTTTACGTAGACTCCAGTGGAACGAAGATGCTCAGCCACCTGTGGAGTGCATTCTAGCGTAACATTCACTTCACCATCACCGGATTTTCACGGAGCGCTATTCATCCTGACAGCGGGTCGGAAAGTCTCGCTGGTCATCATACCCATCAAGTTCATGGAATGCAGCTCTTCCATGAACACATCAGGCGAGATCTGCTGATGTACACGCTGTATCGTGATCTTCGGACCCAGCCTGTCACTCACAGAAACCTCCAAACCGACCTCAGCAAATTTGCTGTTCTGGACAATCTTCTGCCTCTCAGATACCGAGGGGGTACGAATGACCGCACCGCCATCACGCGTCGCACGCACCTCATGCACACGCACACCCAGAGTAGGTCCCACCTCACCAACCACCTTCTGCACCACCTCCTTCGATGAAGCAGTGCCCTTACCCTTAACCACCACCGACCATGTCTCCACAGGCTTGGACATCATTGGAGCAGGCACTGCAGCAGCACCCCAAGCAACAGCACCAGTACCAGCACCAACAGCAGACACAGCAGATGGGATCTGAACACCACACTCCAGCCTCCCCCTCAGCCACTCATTCTCAGCAATCAGATTCATGAGCAACGCTTCATAGCGCGAAGTGTGCTCATGAACCTCACGCACCAACGCCCTGTCAACACCATCCTTCAGCACCACGCTCATCAGACCAGTAGAGATGTCTTTCACCTCAGCAATCAAACCCTTTGCCGCCATGTCGACACCAACACCACGACGCCTGCGCTTCTAGTGGCCTCCGTTCCACGTTCACCGTCAGATGTAGTCATTGCAGCAGGCTCCTCGAGAGCAACAGCCTCAGAAACCGCACTAGCTGCATCACCCTTTCTCTGCTGCATCAGGGTACCCGGCTTGAAGCGCTTGCCTTCGGTCTCACTGTCCGAGTGCTTCAGCAAGCTCCTTCCAGGCGGAGGTGGCCCCATCACGTCCACAACACCCGCATCACTGGATTCCGTCCTCGAATCCACCTTGTCCTTAGAGGACTTTCGCTTACTGGCAGGCGGCATGCCCACTCAGTGTTGAAAAAATAAAGAAAAAACACCTACCTTTCAATACAGCAAACAGCAAACTATCGAACTTTTATCTCCAGGAAGATGATAAGGCAATAGTCCGCGATATTAGCACGGACACACACCATATTTAGTACAGCCAAAACAGACTTATCGAAGACACAAACCACTTAGCAGAGACATAAAACGGTCCCGGGATTCCAAAAACTGGGACGAAAATCCCCAAAATCCCAGAAGTTCGCGGAAACTTCCCCGGAAAACAACAGCAACACCGATTTCACTAAAATCCCGCAACGGCAACACCGATCGATCAATTCGATTTGACCTTACTGCCGGAGATTCACCTTGAAGTTTGAGACACCTTGCCAGCGGAGTCTCTAACCAAAAAACACGCTTTTATTTAAAAACAACACACACCGCACGATACAAAAATCTCTAATAAATTCGCAAAAACACCACTGAAATCACTTGCGTAAACTTCCGATTGTAAAAATATGTCTGTTCACAACGAGGATAGCCAGATGATCAGTAAGGTTGCCCGCCCTAAGGTTCTCCTTCCCGTAGATAGAGATTGCCCTTATAGCTGCCTCCTCTTGTACAGCCAAATTAAGCGGTGCAAGGTTCAAAAGAGCTTCCATACCCAACGTTGGGGTTGATTATATGGCCGCTGTGAAGCAAAGTCTTTGTAACCTGCACAGTCTCGATATGGCTGTCCGTTGCTCAGTCTTCCTCCACCATACCAGAGATGCATACAATATGGTTGGTCTCACCATCTGGATATATATCTAGAAGGTCATTTTGGGGCTCACACCCCAGCATCTACCAAGTAGTTCTCTCGCTGTCCAAAGGCTTCTCGTGGCCTTTCCCAGTACTGACTCGAGGTGCGGTTCCCAGGTGAGTTTCATATCCAAGACGACACCCAGATATTTCACCCTCTCCCTGGGAACTATCCCGATGCCACCCATCCAGAGAATGGGTATATTAATCACCCTTTTCTTGGTAAATGGTACAATGATCGTCTTCGTTGGGTTAACAGATAGACCTTCCGAAGTGCACCATTCATACATCTTATCCAGGGCGTCTTGCATCCGGTCCGCAATCGTCCCTGCATGGTTCCCCTTGATTATTACGGAGATATCGTCCGCATAGCCGATGGTCCTGTGCCCCCTCCGGCTAAGTAGCCCGATCAGGTCATCCACCAATACAGACCATAGAAAGGGAGATAATAGCCCGCCCTGTAGGCATTCCTTAACCGCGGTGACTGTGAGATCTGTGGATCCAAGTAAGGCCCTAATCGACCTTTGGTTCAGCATGCAGTTGACCCATCGTACTATCATAGGATCAGCTCCTCCAGTAGAGAGTGCTGTTTCCATTGCAAGGAAGTTAGCATAATCGAAGGCACCCTCAATGTCCATAAATGAACGCAGAGCTATTTCCCTCGAGTCCATGGCCTTTTCAATATCCCGAACCATATTGTGCAGTGCCGTGGTAGTTGATTTGCCCTTCTGATAGGCAAATTGGAGTCTATGCAGAGGTCTTATGTAAAGTACCTCCATCCTGAGGTATTGGTCCCATAGTTTCCCAATCGTCTTCAACATAAAAGATGATAGAGTAATTGGTCTGTAGAACTTGGGAGATTCTGGGGGTCTGTTCCCACCCTTGGGTATGAATATGACACCTACAACTCTCCAAATCCTTGGTACATATCCTATTGTTAAAATTGATCGAAAGATGTTAACCATCTCCCGATAGAGGATAGTACCTGTTCTTGACAACAGTGATTTGTAAGGTGTGAATGAATTTGCAACCCATTCTATCCTTTAAAAGGTCATTATTTTGCTGATGACCTGGTTTGTCGCTCTTCGCTGAGCATGCGGCCATGCCGCTGGAGTGTCAGTATCCGAAGCTCCAAACCTGCAATTATGAAAGTGAGTTCTAAGTAGAAGCTCTAGTGTCCCGTTGAAAGTATCTGTATAGGTGTCATTTTCCCCCTTCAGTGTGCCTATCGGATTCGTGCCCCCCTTCGAAAGGGCTTTGTGCAACCTGGCTGTGGCTGGGACGTCCTGTACCCTTTTCAATTTGCAGTTTATTTGACTCTGTTGAACTCCAGTCTTGCTTCCTTCGCAGTTTCCCAAGATTCCTGTTCCACCAAGGTACACTCTTCGTGAAGGATTTTATCTTGACAGGGCAGTTGTCTTGAAATGAGGATATGATTGCATCAGTTAGTCCCTCGACCGATACATCCAATTCCTCAGGTGATGTAATGGAAAATGTCTTTCCAGTGATCTTAGACTGCAGATCCTGCGAGTATCTTATCCAATCTGTTGCCCTGGGGTTTCTGTAGCGCGATTGACTCTTTGCCATCCATAAATTCTGTAAAAGGCAAGTAATTAATATCGATGTTCATGATAAAGTGCAGCCCTTGGTTTGACTGCGCCCGTGTCATAAATTACCTGAGTGTTTTGTACGTTGAGGCCTCGTATGCGGCCTCTTGATATCCAGGGCTCTTGTATAAGCCCTATCTTGATGGTGCCAGCAGCAAATCTTCTGCTAATTTCGGCTGATGCAGCCTTAGCGTGATGAAGATTTGCCTGGACGCACCTCCTTTTGTAGGCTTTCGTCCTCTTCTTCCAACTGCACTGCCTCCATCTGTTGAACCAGCGCTTCCGCATTTACGTTCTCAGCCTTGAGCCTGAGTACAACTTGGCCAAACCGGAAGTGTAGCTTCCCTTTTGGCTTCGTCACACTGCCTGCTCATTTTTGGTCCACCGAAAGGACAGACGTGACCAGAGAGCCTTTTTCGGCTCTTTTAATGTATCATAATTTTATAGTTTAATTTTTAAGAGCTCTCGGAATTGATTTAAAAAATTAGAGAAATGTATGAAATCTTTATTTGAGTCGATAAAAGAATCTATTTATATAATTCAATGTTTAAAGATGATTTCATGTAAATGTTGACCGCGGCTACGCCTCAAATGGTTCATACGCTATGTCCAATTTTGGCATACTCTCTCCAACATATCGGCCGCTTGCTCACGAATAAATTCTTCTTCCAGCACGTCAAACGTTGCGGTCTTGTCCCTATAGATATGAGCCTTAACATAGCTTCACAAAAAATAGTCTAAAGACGGTAAATCGTTAGATATAGGCGGCAAATTGACCAGCCCAAAACGTGAAATAAACTGTTCACCGAGCTCGTCTCTCAATTGGGCACCGTCTTGATGAAGCTACATGTCAGCTGTTCTATTTTGGGCATCAAATTTTTTACAGTCGCCATTCGTTGTAATGCACACCAAACAGAGCATTTTACGGGATGCAATGCTTCTGGCTGGTCTTCACAACAAATACGGCAATTTCACTTGTTCACGTACACATTCAAGCTGAAATAAATTTCGTCGCTGAACAGAGTTTTCCGACAAAAAAGTGATGCACTTTTTTAGCCGAGCATGAATTTTGATAATGAAATTCAATAATCTGCAAGCGTTGCTCGTTTTCAAGTCGACTCATGGTTAAATTATAGACCAAACTGAACATGTTTAAGAGCTGAGCTGTCAAAACAGCGTTACCAAAATGAATGTTGCTAAAAAAATCATTCTTTATATACTTATGTGCATGTATACATATAAATAATATTAAAAATGTTTGTTGTGGCTTTAGCTCTTCATATGCCGACATTTCATTGGTTGCTAAAGCCACAACAAACATTTTTGATTTTTGTATGCATTTAGCAAAAGCTCTAATTGTTTCTAACGATTAGTTGGGGAGAATATCCCAAATAATAAATTTCAATATTAAGTATTTACAATAAAGATTTTATTTTTCATTTTTGCCTAACTGAATACAATCATTAACGACCAACGGGCGTTTAATTGTATAGGTGTTGAGAGACAAATAAAATAGAGTCATTTTGAGTATAATTGTTTGTTGTGTTGTTTGTATAAAAACATTCTAAGCCTACTATGATTATGTATTTGTTATAATTCATATGCAATATTGAAATTCTCATATTGTATTTGTTTTGTATGGCATAAAGATACGAGGTTGCTTAAACTTCACTGACGATTTGGTTTTAGCAACCAATGAAATGTCGGCATATGAAGAGCTAAAGCCACAACAAACATTTTTGATTTTTGTATGCATTTAGCAAAAGCTCTAATTGTTTCTAACGATTAGTTGGGGAGAATATCCCAAATAATAAATTTCAATATGTAAATAATATTTTGTTTTTTACGTATTTTCAGTTCAAGTCCCGTATCAGCTTATCAAAAAACCAGCTAAAGAAACTAAGGAAATACAATTAAATGCAGTGAAGCAATTAGTTCATAGAACAGTCTTAGAGAAAGCGAATTTATTCGAAATTGAAATAAATGGACATTTTGAACGTGCTACTTTTCAGGTAAATGAAAACAGAAAATTCGCTATGTATGTTTGTGTGCATGCTTATTCCAGGGACTTCGAATGAACAATTTGGAGTACTGAAATAAGGCCATTTTTGGCTATGAATTTTCGTTAATGTAAGCAAATTAAGTTGATTACTGCTGCTGGATGTTGGCCCGTTTTATTGTTAAATGAAAATTCAGCATTTTCTTATTTGCATTAAGATAAATATATGCACTGCGTAAGTTGCGTGACTAAATACATATATTTATATATAACGTATTTCATTATTCGTAATTGGAGTCTCAAATTAGTGGCAAGGATACAAGGTTTAAGACGAGCGAGTAACAAGTCGAGTACGCAAGAAAGTTAGTTTTTTATGCGCTTGTCTAGTTTTAGCGGGAGATACATACATCAGTATTAGCTTCAATGTTTGCATCTGTAACAACATTTAGTCTATTTACATTTGACGTCAATGCTACTTATCAATGCTAATTTTTTACGTCTCGTATCATATATAGGGCCTGTTTCTTCATTACAAGTAACTCAAAAATTTGTAAAGAGAATTTGCTCTGCTGTTCTATAAAATAACTGTAACTTTTTTAGTAAGAACTGTAGTACGTTTGCTCTTTTCTTGGTTTAAAATTGTGCAAAAACTTGTAAGGAGAGAGAAATACAAAAATTTTGAAAATTACTTTTTCTAGACATTAATTCAAGTATCTGGGCTTAAGACTTAAGGACAATGCTCTTCGAATGTAACTCTTAGAGGCTGAGCCGGTTAATAAAACTAAACTTCTGGCTGCATTATTTGCAATTACTTTTAACTTGCCGGAAAGCAATCAAATATTGGTCTACAAAGTTTAACATTTGTGCAAGGAAAATTTCGACAAACGGATAGAATGATGTACGACGGACTTGTTAAGTACATAAAAATGCAGGTAGAACAATTCGGATATTAAAAACAGTTATTGAACTCGCAATTTACCAGTTATTGTACTCATTTTTTTATTTTTTTCACGGTTATATTTATTTATTGAATCTTCAAAAATTGAACTAACAATAAGTATTCAAATCTTAAATATAGATATAATTATTAGGCCCAACCAGTGTCGGACATAAACTTAGTGACAGTAATTAATAATACATAAATGTAGTGTTAAGCACAAAAATATTTTCAAAAAGTTTCATCTGGAGTATTGCGTATTAAGGCCGTAGTATCCCTCTTTTTTAAGCGTATGTGTCCAGTAAAGTTCAAGATGTTACGAGCAAGAGGATTAGGATGGGACTCGAGTTTTGTTAAATATTTGCCTGCATATTTTGCAATTTCAGCGGTCACAAGTGGCATATTTAAATCTCGATGTAAAATAAAATTTTTCATGTACCAAGGAGCCGATGTTATTAACCTTAAAATTTTGTTTTGCATTCGTTGGGTAGATTTTCTACCAATCAGCCAATCTATCTGGGTAAATTTAAGCTTCTTTTGTGTTAGCTTAGAGTCAATGTAAGCCGTCGGTCAAGGTGTATACCAATATATTTCACCTGTGAATATTGAGGAACAACTTGATTGTTGATTCGAATGGGGGAGCAAGTGTGTCTTCGTAGGGTAAATGTGACATGAACACACTTTTGTTCATTTACTTTTATTCTCCATAAGTTCAACCACAGCTCCAACAGGTTAATATGTTCCTGAAGATATCGGGATGCCTCGTGAGGGTTTTCATGCATACTAAGGCAGGCTGTATCATCGGCAAATGTAGAAGTGAAGATATTACTGCTCAGAGGCATATCACAGGTATAAATCAAATACAAAACTGGCCCCAGTATACTCCCCTGTGCCACCCCAGATGAGATAGTTTCGGGCACACTCATGAAGTCTCCTTCCACGACAGTGAACATCCGAGCAAGAATGTAACTTTCCAATAGATTCACAATGTTCACTGGTAGATATGTCCTCAATTTCAAAATCAGGCCCTCATGCCACACTTTATCAAATACCTGAGAAACATCAATAAAGAGGGAAGAACAATACTTCTTTTCTTCAAATGTTCTTCTTATGAAATGAACCAATCTATGAGTTTGTTCAATGGTGCTATGCTGACTTCTAAACCCAAATTGATGGTCCGGCATGCACCCATTATCAGCTAGAATTGGGGACAATTTTGTCATGAGCAGTTTTTCGAAGAGTTTTGAAATTGTTGACAGCAAACTTATTGGCCTATATGACTTAGCCTTGGTAAGATCTTTGCCCGCCTTTGGAATCATTTTGACCATGGCAAGTTTTCAGCTGTGTGGATAATACTCCAGTCGTAAAATGCCATCAAAAATAAATAACAGGATGCTAATAGCAATACGAGGCAACTTCATCAGCATCTTGTTACTAATTCCATCAGTAGCCGGGGCCTTCTTCGGGTTGGTTTTAGCAATTAGTTTTTGTACATCACGCATCTTAAACTTTATGGGTCGAGGGGGTAGAGCAACTACACTCGGAAAATCAACAGCACCAGTACATGTGTTTGGGGTAAATATGTGTTTTAAATGTTCAGCTAATATGTTACCTTTTTCAGTATTGGTTCTTGCCCAACCTCCGTTAGAAGTGCGCAGGGGTGGTTTGGACTCAACGGGTGTCTGCCATATGTTCATTTATTTGTTTTATTAAACTTGTTTTTGTTGTGCCAATGTAAACAAGATCGCAACTGTTTTGATTATCACCTTTACACGGAATTTCGTAGACGAAGTTGTTTTGTTGTAGTTTGTCAATTGGAGTTTTTGTATTAGTAAATATTGTACTTAAAGTTTTGTTTGCTTTGTAGGCTAAAGCTGTGTTGTTTTTGTATATTGCACATTTTATATTGTGGTTGTCCGTTAGGCCTGGTATATATTTGACGCTGAAAAATTGTTTGCGCTCAGTGCCGGAGTTGCCAATTCTACTGTTTGCGGGATTTTTATTGGATTTTGCGAGATTTTTCTGTAGATTTCTGGCTGTATTTATTATTTGCGATTTTTGTTGGGTTGCATGGTAGTTAATTATTCTTCCTGATGAGATGTTTTTTGTGTGCCAATCAAAAGATATTTTGTCGTCTAATCTGTGTAAAGTGGTGTCTAGATATGTTATTTTTCTTCCTTTCTCTACTTCTATGGTGAACTTAATTTTGGGGTGGTAATTGTTGAACGTAGTAAGAATATCGTTTTTGTTTTCAATATTTATAATAGCTAATATGTCGTCTACGTATTTGGTTATGTACTTAATATAGATACCCTTGTTGTGTAATTTCAGTCCAATAAATTATCTAGAACTATGTCAGCAATGGTGGGTGAAAGAGAGTTTCCCATGGGCATTCGAAAGGTTTGGTTATAAATGTTGTCTTTATACACAAAATAATTGTTGTCATAGAGGCAGAATTTTAATAAGTATTTTTAATTTTAATAAGAAATTTGACTGAAATTTTTGTGTGATTTTTAATTATGTTCCATTTGTCCGTTATAATGCTTACTGTTGAATAGATAGGAATGATAGTGAACAGGGAAACAACATGAAGTGAAACTAAGGAGTCGTGTGGATCCAATTCGAAGCTTTTCAGTTATGTTGTATGTATATGTTGTATGTTGTATGTATATGAAACTATGTTTTTTTTAATATTTGTCCTAAATATTTGCTCAGTTGGTAGCATGGGACCTGGAAAAAGGACACTATAGGTCGTAGAGGCATACCTTCTTTATGTATTTACGGCAGTCCATAAATTTTCGGGGCAGTTGCAGCAGAACAAGTAAGTTTGAATTTTTGCGCATAGTCTATTATTTGTTTCTTGTGTAGCTCGTTCACAATATTGTTGTTTAATCTCATTAATTTTGTGGTTGGGTCCGTTCTAACGATCTTATTTGTGATTTTGTCTTGAAGTATTTCCTCCATTTTATCTTCGTAAGCCTTTCTATAAATTGAAACAGTTTTGTTTCCTTTGTGCGATTGGTTTATTGGTATATTCTTATGTATTTTCAAAAATCTGTTTGTTTTTTGGAAAGCTGTAAGAATGAATTTTTCCCTTGGTGTGTTTCTCAAATTTTTATTCAAAAATGTGATTTTGTTCGCTAATGTAGCTCTGGCAACTTCTTTTTCTTTGTTCCCATAATTGTTTTCGTTAATTTTTTGAATATATTGCTCCACCTCAGCTATTATCTCTAGAGGTGAGAAGTTTTGTCTACTTGGTAAGGCGAACTTCTTCCCCAAGGACAATAACCATCTGCTCTCTCACGATATTTCAATATCCGTCTTGTTTATAAACCAGTGGTCATTAAAGGTTAAATCTAGTTTACGAAGAGTGGCTTCTTTCAGTGCCTTTAGCTTATTGATGTGTCTTTGTTTTGTGTCCGACGTTATGTGTTTGGCCCTTGCTGTTTGATTTTCCATAAACGTTGAAAAATCGGTAATAGACACGAAGTTTTGTATACCTAGTTTCAGGTTAAAAAGTTCCCTTTTTAGAATTTTTATGTCGACATTTGTCTGTGAAATTTCCAAATTCAGTAATTTTTTATGAAAAAGCCCCTCTATTTTCCCCAGTTTTGTTTTGACAGTGGAACTGTGAAATAACTTGTGTTTTTGGTGTGTGTAGGTGTTATACCATAATTTCGACATGATAACAGAAAACGTAGTCGTTGTTGTTTGAGTATTAATTTCTTAATTATATTACAATATTCTTTCATGACACTACATGTTTCGTTATCATATTTGAATTTAATATGTTGGAAAAATCCCTTCATGTTTCTATTTTGAAATATTTTGTTCAATAAATAAAAATTAAATTCGGCAAGCTGTCCGATGTTCTATGTTACTTTATTAATTAATATTTTTGGCCAACTTAATTTAATAATAATTTACGTATTAATTTATTTATCTTAGTAAAAAATATGCAAATATATATGTATATATATATATATATATATATATATATATATATATATATATATATATATATATATATATATATATATATATATATATATATATATATATATATATATATATATATATATATATATATATATATATATATATATATATATATATATATATATATATATATATATATATATATATATACATATATATTTGCATATTATTATATATATATATGTAAAGCCATAATGGGGTTAATTAGTCAACAGAGGCCATTGAGGGGTTAATTACTCAACACAGCACACATCATCTGTCAAAGAAAATAAGTTGTCAAAAAGAAGTTATAAGAAAAGGATGAAGTTAACACAAGTAGTCAAGAAGTCGTCAGAAGAAGTTGAAATAAAAAGTAGTCAGTCGTTAAAGAAGTAAAAAGTTGATCAGTAAAAAGTTTAATAAAAGTTGTGAAAGTAGTAAATCTAAATTTTTTGATAAATTAAAATATTGGCTATTGTTTAATTGAAAGTAACAAAAGTGTGAAAGTAGTAAATCTAATATTTTGATAAATTAAAATATTTGCTATTGTTTAATTGAAATTTCCTTTCCAACATTAAAACTATGTAAAAGAAATAAAACCTTATATATATATATATATATATATATATATATATATATATATATATATATATATATATATATATATATATATATATCATTTAAAATTAAAAATATTTAAAATAATTGAATTTGTTTAATATAATAAAATTATATAAATAAAATACCAACAAAAACAACTTTACATATATATATATATATATATATATATATATATATATATATATATATATATATATATATATATATATATATATATATATATATATATATATATATATATATATGTCATATGGATGGATGAGTGGGAGCAAACTTACCGGGATAAATTTATTGCTAACTATTAAAAGACGGAAGTCTTTAAGTTTAATTCAGTTGTTATTGGCAAATAAAATGGTTATATATAAATGTCAAGTGTTCTGCTGAATCGTCAATCGTTAACTAACTAACAAAGTTCTGTCTTCGTCCGATGTGAATGATAAATACAAAAGAAGGGACTTCACCAAATTAGACAATCGGAAGGGTTGCCAACATAAAAAAATAATAAAGTAAACAAAGATAGGAATATATATAAGGTGACAGTTCGACCATCCTGACGATAGCTTGTCCTCGTTTTATGTAGCTTCATTGACTTCTGGTTCATCATCAATATGGTAATCGTCATCAACTTCTGGAAAAAGAGCACACCATGGCTTCATCTTATCGCTACTGACCACAGTACTGGATTTCCGCTGATTCCTCTGTGCACCTTCAACATCTTCAATAACATACCTATTAAATCGCAAGACCTTACTGATGACATACGGACCTCTATATTTAGCTTCAAGCTTTCGGGATTCCCCTGTACTCTGCATCGCACTTTCAACCAGAATGAGATCACCTTCTTGATAATGATGTGGTGTTTTGTGTTTTGCATCGAACCTAGCTTTCCATTTTTCTCGAGCTGATGAGATATTCTTGATGGCACCTTCACGACGTTCGTTGGAGTTTTTGATATTGTAACGGGATTGTATCATGAATTGCAGATAGCAGTTTGTTTGCACTAATATCCCTTAGTGGAAAATCATATATAAGATCTATTGGTGAATGTTTTGTTGTCGAGTTAACAGTTGTACTAATCTTCCATTGCAAATGACGTAGTTCGTTGTCCCAATCTTTGGAGTCAGATGAAGTTCTTAAATATGCCAGCACAGACTGATTTACACGTTCAGCCAATCCATTAGCTCGTGGAGAACGTATGGCGACCTTGATGTGTTGAATATTATTCTCGCTACAATATTCCCTGAACGTTGATGACGTGAAAGCTGTACCGCGATCAGTCACGATTCGCTTGAGCAAACCAAAATATAACGTTAAATAATTTAAGGCATCCACTACGGGTTTTGTTTTCGTTGATTCGACTGGTACAATGACGGAATAACGTGTCATTGAATCCACAATAACCAGTATGTGTTCATAACCACGCCGACTTTTGACAAACGGTCCAAGGTGATCCATATGAATCATTTCAAATGGTACTAGTGGGATTTCCATTCCGTACAGCTCACACTCTTTTTGTGGTGGTTCACGGTTGTAACAACATTCCACACAACACTTCACATATCCCTTTACAAAATTTCGGATTCGTCGAAACCAAAAATTTTGGCCGATTCTCTTCACGGTGCCGTCTATACCGGGATGACCAACATCGTCATGGCATAGTTTGACAATTCGCCATCTAAGACCACGTGGAATGACAAGAAGCTCCTTTCCGTCGTTGTTTTTCTATAAAGCCGGTGTTTTTTAATCATAAAATCACTTGTATAATTCTTATTCAGAGCTGAATCAATATCTCCCTTCAACACGGTCACTATTTGTTTCAATTCCGGATCCTGTTTTTGCATGGGAAGAATCCAATCTTCTGCTGAGATATTCACCATCATTAGCTTTGATGTAACATCTTCAGGTTCCACTGACTGTTCAACTGGAGAGCGACTCATTGCATCAACATGAGCCATTTGAGTTCCTGGACGATGACATGCTGTAAAATCATATTCCATCAGCTTCAATAACCAGCGTGAGACTCGTGGAACCATTGGAGTTGTTGTTTTCATCGTAGAAATTGCGGCACAATCAGTATAAATCGTAAAATGCTTGCCAAGAAGATATAAACGGAATCGTTCACAGGCTTCTACTAGTGCCACTACTTCCAATTCATATGCATGGTATTTTCTCTCCACCTCACTGCAAACTCGGCTATAATAAGCTATGAGCTCTTCGTTCCATCGTCTTCTCGCTGTATCAGAATTGCGGCGAGGCCAACGCTACTTGCATCTGTGTGCAATTCCTGTTCTTTTTCAGCATAGTAAATACCTAAGGCGGGCTCACTAGAAATAGCATGTATTAATTTTTCGAAAGCATCGTCACATTCGGTAGACCAGTTAAATGGAACATCTTTCCTTGTTAGTCGTATTATTGGAGAAGCTATATGAGCATAATTTTTCACAAATTGACGGAAGTATCCGGTTAACCCTAGGAAACGTCTAACTTCTGTAACAGTTTTGGGTTTCGTAAACTCCTTTATAGCTATGGTTTTGATTCGACCGGGTTTAATGCCATTCTATCAATCTCATGTCCCAAAAAGGTAACGTTGCTCCTCATAAAAAAACACTTTGACCATCGAAGTGTTAAACCTTCTCGCTGAATGGTTACCAATAATTCCTCGAGATTGCGTAGACCCTCTTCGAATGTATTCCAGGCCACTATGATTTCGTCAACGTAACTTACAACCTTTCCTCTCAATGGTCCTATCATTTTCATCATCATCCTTTGAAACACACACGGCGCGTTTCTGAGACCAAATGGCATGCGATTAAATTCGAAATGACCATTATGGGTGATGAAAGCTGTGAACTTTTTTGAATCATCTTCAATCTCGATCTGGTAATACCCTGACATCATATCAAGCGTGGTAAAATACTTCTTACATGAGAGAGTTGAAAGCACCCCAACGACTGTGGGCATTGGCATTTGGAGCCAAAACTATCGGAGATGCGTATGCTGAAATCTCCATTTTCATATCGCTGCACTTTCCGATTTTGCTCAAATTATCAGCAAAACAATTTGCATACTTATTAAGTAATCCGGCTAACTCTTTTCTTTCGTCATTTTGGAGATCATCGCCACATTGCATTTCGCTGTTATGTATCGCGTACACCTGACAGTTACCGTTTTCAATTATTACGCGACCATTCGATAAGATATCCAAACCAATTCATATGAAGTTACATTGTCATCGATAACAAATAATTGTGCATTAAAATACTGTTCATCTATTTTGACATTAATGTCCACAATCTTTTCCGTGCACATGTACTCGCCTCCGGCGACGCCTTGTAGTATTCTATTGTACTTCACCAAATCACAATTCAACTTTTGGACGATTGATCTTTTGATAAGGGACACGGCGCTTCCCGAATCTATTTATATCATTTACGGAAACGTTTTTTGTTTTTATACTCGCATTTGAAATTATATTTACCGGATCTCTTGGTTTTCGTTGCGGTTTGGGACAATTCCGCGATATATGCCCAATTTCACGACAATTATAACACGTCGGATCGGATTTGTTAGGAACTATTTTCGCACTCACGTTTTCATTGTCCTTTCGGTCATCATTGTTTTTCTTTACTTGCACGTATTGCTTGGACTGTATGTTCGACGTTGCTCCAACTGAACCAACCACGATACTTTGTAACGATCTCAATAAATCTGAACATTTTCTAAATGACATTACGGATAACGATTTACGTAAATTATAGTCATCCAAACCATTTATAATATACCGCACTATAGCGCTATCATCGAGTTGGCCACGACGACCCATTGCCAACATATTATAATAATATTCTGTTATTCTTTCACCTTTTTTCTGATGCGTTTTCATCATTTGAATATGCATATCAGCACTATTCACGACACAGGGGAAATCATCCACAAATGCAATTACAAAATCTTCTCAACTTCTAAATATTTGCTGAACATCAACCCATAATTTTGCTGCACCCAATAATTTATTACGAATTGCAAATAATACCAGGCCATCATACCATTGATAAGCATTTTTCAACTCCTCAACCCTTTCAATAAATTGAACCGAAGTTATGACGTCACTGTTAGGATTAAAAGTTGGCAACGCGTCAATAACTTCACGTACGCTATAACGATTATTGAAACTAAATGATCATTATTTCCATTAGGTGACATCGAATTGTTGGTGGCAATTATATTCGGCATATTTGTAAAAACTACCTAAATATAGGGTGTCTGAAAAACGGCAACTGCCGAAAAAGTAGGGTATCTGGTGGACATTTTCTTACTTTTTTTAATAAACAATAAATATACCTTTAAAACAATACCAAAAAAGTAGTGATCCCATGGCAATATTTCGGACACTTCAATTCTAAAATGTCTTTTTTTTTCTCAAAATCAACTTTTTTTGGACTTTCTAAAAAACTGTCGACTTTAAGCAGCTGCACCAACGTTTATGAATTATGATCAGTAAAATGGTCTTTATACGATGTGTTCATTCATTTTACAAAATTTTGTCATAAAATTTTGTATTTTTGCCACGGTTTTTGGGAAAAGGCGCCACAGTGCGCCGGTTATAATTTTTTCAAATTCGGTCGCAACAGAATTTTTCGGCAGCAACACATTGGTATCTATCGTCGACGTCGTCGCAGAATATGTTTAAATATGTTGTGTGAGCGACTCCATAGTTCGTTGGAGACGCAAAACGTCACCCCGCAATTCCTCCACCATATTCTCCGTTGTCGTTGGTACCACACCGATGCTCTGCAAATTCTGTTGTTCCAGGTCTCGCTTTTCCATGTTGAAGATTATTTCCTCGTCGTCTGGTTCTGGAACATTCGCCTCGCGCAGACGTGTCACAAGTTGACTTTTATTACCCGACGTCTTCAAACCGAATTCACGTAGCTTTTCCTTTAGCTTCACTAATGTCAATCTTTCCATAGATTGACTACTACACCGCAAAAGTCTTTTCTTTCTGTTTTTTTTTTTCTTACACACAGATGTGTACACTATTATTACCGAACCGAATCCCACTTCTGAAAATTGTCATGCGGATGGATGAGTGGGAGCAAACTTACCGGGATAAATTTATTGCTAACTATTTAAACACGGAAGTCTTTAAGTTTAATTCAGTTGTTATTGGCAAATAAAATAGTTACATATAAAAGTCAAGTGTTCTGCTGAATCGTCAATCGTTAACTAACTAACAAAGTTCTGTCTTCGTCCGATGTGAATGATAAATACAAAAGAAGGGACTTCACCAAATTAGACAATCGGAAGGGTTGCCAACAGAAGGAAATAATAAAGTAAACAAAGATAGGAATTTATATAAGGTGACATATATATATATATATATATATATATATATATATATATATATATATATATATATATATATATATATATATATATATATATATATATATATATATATACATATATATATATATATATATATATATATATAAATTATTATTTTTTTTTTACGAGGAAAAAATCTTCAAAAGACTCCGTGCGGGACTTTAACCCGATAAAACGACCTCGATACACAGCTCCCAGTCCCTGCGGAACCACCGTAAAAGTATTTCTTCACAGGGCGGAGAAGGTATAAACCTGCGCTATGCTGCCTAGATTCGCTTTCGAATCTCCTCAAGCCTACGAAGTTCCAATAGAACCAATTTTATGAAGCTACACACATACTCCCAGTTACGCAAGGATATCAACATTATACTTATTATGTTTTCAGGACAAATTCCACACCCTAACAACTGCTCTAGATTCGCCCTCTCGTAACTAAAACGGGGACAATTGAAGAAAACATGTTCAGGGTCCTCGTTTATCTCGCCAATGCAATACGGACAGTACGGAGAAGTGTCATGTCCAAACCTGTACAGATATGTTCGATAGCAACCATGTCCGCTCAAAAACTGTGTCAGATAGTAATTTAAATAACCATGTTCCCTTTGTACCCAAACGCATACATTTGGTATTAAAGTATGAGTCCATCTACCTTTTGTAGATACTGACCATCTCGTTTGCCATTCGGCAATGCTGGCTGCTCTCGCAGCATCACGGATACTTACACCCTCTGCTGCTCCTGCCGAAGACATTATGTGCAAAGACTCTCTAGCCATCAAGTCAATGGGTATCAAACCGGCAATGACAAATGCTGCTTCATCCGACACGGTCCTGAATGCGCAACTCACCCGCAGCGCTGCAAGCCTATAAACGGAGGAAATCTTGCAAACATAAGTTTTAAACCTTGTGGATTCTGACCATATTGGAGCTGCATACAGGATGATATTGCGAATAACTCCCGCAAGAATTTTCCGCCCAAGATATTTTGGACCCCTGGTATTTGGCATTATACGACATAGCCCTGCACACGTTTTTCCAGCCTTCATTTCAACGTATTCAATATGGCTCTTGAATGATAGACGATTATCTATCATCACTCCTAAATATTTAAGGTGCTCTCCAGTTCTTATTTCACAATCGTAATGTATTCTTTAACTTTGCGGCTACTAATTAATACAGCTTCTGTCTTATGTTCAGCAAGAGATAAACCCATGGAATTTAGCCATGATTTAACGATGTATATGCTGGTATTACAAACAGTCTCTGCCTCATTTACATTTTTGGCTACAACAATCAGTGCAATATCATCCGCAAAGCCTACAATTTTAACACTGTCCGGAAGATTTAGTCTCAAAACTCCATCATACATCACGTTCCATAGCAAAGGTCCTAGCACAGAACCTTGTGGCACCCCACCTGTCACTCTGTATTTCTTCACTCCTTCATCGGTATCATAAATAAGAACTCGCTTCCGAAAATAGTCCTTGATTATAGCTACCAGATATAGCGGCGTATTGAGATGAGTTAGAGCATCAACAATATTTTCCCAATTAGCGGTATTAAAAGCATTTTTTACATCCAGTGTTACCAGCACGCAATATTCCTTGGAACCATTCTTCCAACTTTTACCTTCAATTGCACTCCTTGCTGTATCAACTACCACTTTAATCGCATCTATAGTAGATCTACCTTTCCTGAATCCGTATTGATATTCAGACAAACCTTCAGCTGATTCTATACTCGCCTCTAATCTCTTGCAGACAATACTCTCCAACAACTTTCCGCAAGTATCTATCATGCATAAGGGGCGATAGGAAGACGGATGATCTAAAGGTTTCCCATCCTTGGGTAGTAGCACAAGTTTTTGTCTTTTCCAAATTGATGGAAAAGATCCATGCTTTAGACAGGCATTGAACACTTGGATTAATTTTTCGGGGCAAAACTTGGCAACCTCTTTTAATATAGCATTTGGAATGTCATCGGGTCCAGGGGCCTTACTATTTTGGAATCTAGAGACAGCCTGTAGTATTTCATCGGTATTTACTAGTGGGAAATCGTATTCTTCTCCAGCAGTGTTGTTTTCCCAGGTTGTCATATCCTGTTGTGGAAAAAGATGCTTCACGATTTTGTCGAGTACAACAGACTCTTTCGGTGCTGTTGTATGAAGGCATTTAAGTTTCCTTGTCACAAGTTTATAAGCCATTCCAAAGGGGTTTCTGTCGATGTTGTCGCATATGTCTAAGAAGCACATTCTTTTACTTCGACGTATTGCGAATTTCAGGGCCTTCTTCTTAGCTTTAAGTATCTGATGGTGTAGATCATTAATATCTATACCTCGTGTTCTAACATATTTTCTTCTGGCTCGTATACAATCTTTCCGCAGTTGAGCTATTTCTTCATTCCACCAGTACACAGATGTTTTATTCATTCCATGTTTTCTTTTCCTCATCGAAGCGTTGCATGCAAGGGTTATTTGGTTAATTAACTGCTCAGCCATGTTCACCGCTGAACCATCTAAACACATGTTCTCCATTTGTAAACTGAATATTTCCCTATCGAGAGTATTTATTTTCCAACCCAATAAATTTCGACTGTTCACGTTGGATGTCGTTGTTCTATCGGTTATATTCATGATGATAGCCCTATGGTCGCTGTGCGTATAGTTGTCACATATACACCATCTAATGCAACAAGAGATGTTCGCGCTGGCAAACGCAATATCTATCACCGAACCATTTCCATTTCGACTAAAAGTTTGTTCACTTCCAGAGTTCATTAGTACTAAATCAAGTGCAGCAGCGAATGATTCCAAAAGAATCCTGCCTCTTGAATTTGTACTTGAACTACCCCATTCAGTGGCCCATGCATTGAAATCTCCAGCTATTAGTACTGGGTTTTTGCCAATAGCGTCGGATGTTAAACTACTTATTATATCCTTGAAATCATCAATCCCATACCTCGGTGGAATGTAACAGCTGTATATTGTTATTCCCAAAACCGTAGCACGAACAAATCCGCCTTTCTCATTTGTCATTGTATCTTGAAGAAGTCGTCCACTTACCGACCAAATAGCAGATGTATTTGTGCTGTCATTCGACCAGTTTGGTGAATTTAAATTGCAGTAAGGCTCACTAATAATAGCTATATCAATTCCTAACTCACGAACACTTTGTTTCAATAGCTCCTGGGCTGCTTCACAATGATTTAGACTTAGCTGGTAAAATCTCATCTTTGTGATTTAAGTTGCCGTAGTGCCTTTATATAGTAAGGACAGACAACTGATCCAGTTACATGGTCACTTTTTGCAACATTTTCATCACAAAGCAAACATTTTGGGTTTTTACTACACGTTCTTATCTTGTGCCCAACTTTTCCACAACGAAGACAACTACGTGAGTAGTCGTTTAGGCTCTTACACCTATCCGCTGTGTGCCCGTAATCTAAACATTTGTAGCATCTCACTGGTACGATCTTTTCCCGCATTCGGCATATGACCCAACCAATCCGTATCTTCTCAGCCTCTATGAGTCGACTAGCTAAGATGGTATTTAATCCAATGGTGGCGATTTGTGTACCTCTGTAAGTTTTCCTCATAGATTTAACTACAGAAGGTTGTAGCGCTCTAAATTCTTCAAATCTGTCCGCGAGAGCCTCATAGACCTCTTCTTTACTTGTAATTTCATCAATGTCCTTGATTTCAATAAGCACCTCCTGTGTCAGTGCACGCACTTCCGCAACTGTGCCCAGAACTTCCTCGACCGTGGTTCTAAATTCATCTGTATTCTGGTGTGCAGGTTTATTGAGCTCTAGGAGCAGTTCACCTTTTTCCGTTTTCCTTATACTCTTAACGTTTTGCCCTAGAGCGTTTAGCTTGGGGTCGTTCTTCACTTGTTTAAGGATGTCCGCATACGATATATCTCCGCAAGTTTTAATAACTAGAGCATCTGGTCGGGCTGGCTTCTTCCTTCTTTTAACTCTGGGACGAACTTTTACCCAATCAGGGTTAGCAGCTTTCTCATCTGAACTTCCAGCCAATGGTACATATGTCACGTTTGTTTCATCAATATTTTGAACAGTCTCGTTTGGGATAGTATTTTTTTTCTTCTTCGGTTTGTTCTCCTTGGGGCTCAGAATTGTGGGTTCTCTTTTCCGCTTTGTAGTTGCCAGTTGCACTAGGGCTGGCTTTATAACATCATCTGTCTGAGTTTCCCTGTTAATCAGTATTTGTCTGCTGCTTTTACTCGTTAAACTATTTAGTTCCTCTGACATTTGCTTATATACCGCTTGTATCTCACGCGACATCGAAACAATATCCTTGTGAACGTTAGAGCGTGTTTTAAGAAACTCCACCAGATTTGTTATCTTCTCACCAAGTTTATTCACGCTGATAATGCGAAGATTTTCACTGCTAACCAATTCGCTTTTACCAGTTGTTACGGGTGCTGGTTTCGGGATCATTTGCTTCCCAACTAAAGGGTTCTCCGAACCCGCACCGTATATGCCACCTTCCTTCTCCTTGTTATACGTATGTTGTTTATCAGTATTCATAGCTACGTGGTCCCAACTCAAAGCCGCTATCTCCGTTTGATGTGCAGTCACGTTTAAGACCCCATGGTTATCTATGCATGCAGGGAGGCCATGCGAGGGTTGACATGATGTCCTTATGAGTCACCATGCCAGTGCCAGGTCCGTGTTAGTCGGGAAACTGCATCCGAGCCTGCACCACCAACCAAATGGTGACAAACATTGAGCGCGCTTTGAGACTTGCTAAGTTTTAATGGGACGGAGGCGGCTGTGACATTAGCCTAAGAGCCATTTCGGTGGAATTCCACTTCCACTTACTGAGGTCAAAGAATATCACAGCCGTCGGCCCAGGGTGCATCAAAATCCAAAACAGTTGTTCCAGTAATACCATAATTAAGGCTGTACTGGTATTGACCTTAATGCGGGGGCTTGTAATTCCACGAGGTGTGTCTTCCGTACTCCGATTATATATATATATATATATATATATATATATATATATATATATATATATATATATATATATATATAATCACTAAACAATATTGGGAGCGATTGATACTCTTTTATGGTAATGTGTATCACAGCGCCCTACTTCGTCGGTAATGTGCGTCGGCGAAGTAAAACTATTAATAAAATGACCACAACATATACAGCTTTAGAAAGTTAATTATTGCTATAAAAAAGACGCAATAGCACCACCTACATATATACATACATATGTGATTTTGACTGTTGCTCAATATTATTTTGCTGAGGGTAGCCAGCCACCAGTAAAGAGATGCTACGGAAGAGAAAATATTATTCTTTATAAGAAAAAAGCTGTGTAAAATCAAATATCAAATATTTAATTTGTTTATTTCAGATCCTTAAAACAAAAAATAACAAAATTCGTATTACTGGATATAATGGAGTATCTGCAGCGAAAGGATTTCATTATTACCTCAAGCATTATCTTAACAGGAGCTTTAATTGGTACAATAAACAAATAGATATAGAAGATAATATCAACTTACCTTATGTGAATATAACATCAAAATCGTGTAGTGACGTAATATATTATCAAAACATTTGCACGTGGGGTTACAGCTTTGTATGGTGGAATTGGTCTAAATGGGTTGAGCATATCGATTGGATGGTTATGATGGGAATTAGTCTTACTATAGCTCCTATACAAGAGCAGCTGTGGTATGAAACGTATTTGGAAATGGGTTTAATGGAAGAGGATATAAATTTACATATGTCAGGTCCTGCCTTTTTACCATGGTAAGCCACAATTCAAAATCATCAAAATATAAATATAAGTGTTGTCACCACTTGCGAAAACTCCTAAATATTTCAACTCTGTTTAATTTAAGTTTGATTTAATAATCTATTACAATTAATATCAAGTGTGTATATTCGGAGTGGACACTACCTGCATTGCTAATATAGCGCCAAATTTGTATTCACTTATAAATTTTGCGTTGGCTTTCCGTGGTGCTTATTTTTTAACTCTCAAGATCTACTAAATCCTTTATATTTCCAATTCTTAATTTATTGTAAAAATTATTCTAGTGATTTCCATACTAAAAAGTAAGTTTATTTTATGATTTGTAAAGAAGATATATTCCTAACATGAACTACTTATAGGAATTTTAATATTAGAGATTAAGATTTCGAATAAACTAAATATTTTCAAAATTGCCATCTCTTTATTCAAAGTCCAAATTGGGAGTCACTAGCGAGGCGGTTTCCTCTGTCAGCAATAAGTATATATATATATATATATATATATATATATATATATATATATATATATATATATATATATATATATATATATATATATATATATATATATGTTGTATATGTATATATATATATATATATATATATATATATATATATATATATATATGTTGTATATGTATATATATATATATATATATATATATATATATATATATATATATATATATATATTGTATATGTATATATATATATATATATATATATATATATATATATATATATATATATATATTGTATATGTATATATATATATATATATATATATATATATATATATATATATATATATATATATATATATATATATATATATATATATATTGATTCCGATTCCGAATATGCTAGCCCAATCTTGATAGTGCGCAAAAAGAATGGCGATAAACGAATTTGCGTTGATTACCGAGCTTTAAATCGAGTTACTAAAAAGATGAAATATCCATTACCAATTATTTCCGATCAAATTAATCGCTTGCATGGCATGAAATATTTTAACGTATTAGATATGCGTAGTGGCTATTACCAGGTAAAGGTATCTGAAAATTCTCGCCATGTAACTGCTTTTGTGACTCCCGACGGGCATTATGAGTTCGTAAGGATGCCGTTTGGTGTAGCTAATGGTCCAGCAGTGTTTCAAAAATTAATAAATTCGGCATTAGGTCCGTTGCGTTTTACTATAGCTATGGGATATTTCGATGATATATTAATACCGGCAGTGACTATTGATGAATGCATAGAAAATTTGAAAACAGTTTTGGATGCCTTAAGAAGAGCAGATTTAAAATTAAACGTTCGAAAATGTAAGTTTTTAATGACAACAATTGAATATCTAGGATATGAGATTTCTAATGGCGTCATCGCCCCAAGTCAACTGAAAACGGAGGCTGTCGTGAATTTTAAACGCCCAACAAATGTGCACGAAGTTCGTCAATTTATTGGTTTAACTAGCTATTTTCGTAATTTCATAGAAGGATATGCTAATTTTGCAAGACCACTTACACATTTAACAAAAAAAGAAGTTGTTTGGAAATGGACAGAAGCAGAAGAAAACGCTTTTGAAAATTTAAAAAAGAAATTGATCGAAAAACCGGTCTTATCAATATATTGTAAGGATTCAGAAACAGAAGTCCATACCGATGCTTGTAAAGATGGTTTGGCAGGTGTTCTTTTACAGAAACAAATTAATGACAAATTTCATCCAATTGCTTATGCTAGCCGCCAAACAACAAAAGAAGAATCTGTTTATCACTCTACTGAATTAGAAGCGTTGGCAGTTGTATGGGTGTTAGAACGTTTTCGTGTTTATTTAATTGGAATTCCATTCACTATTAAGACAGATTGTAATGCTGTAAGAAGCGCTATGACAAAAAAGAACATTTTACCAAGAAATGGAAGATGGTGGCTAAAGCTATCTGAGTATAATTTTGAAATACAACATACTCCGGCAACCCAAAATAGACATGCTGATGCGCTGAGTCGAAATCCAATTAGTCCGCCGGAAAGCACCAACTCTGTAGGAGATATTTGTGTTCTTCATTCAAATCTGGAGACGTCAGACTGGGTAAAATTGTTACAAGAAACTGATTCAAAGATTAATTATATTAAGGAAGTGTTGCAAAAGAAGTCTGAGCTGTCTAATGATGATAAAAAAATTCAAGAAGAATATGCACTCGAAAAGGGTCGTGTTGTCAAGTTGGAAAACGAAAAAAAACTTTTTTTATATTCCAGTTGGAGCCAGATACAAGATTGTGCAATCTTGCCATTCTAATAAAATGTATTACCGTACTTACTCCATTCTTTAATAGTTGTATCTATTAATGTGAGCTTTCCAAATAAATAATAGAAACGGTTTTGATGTTTGTTAATACATATAAGAATTAATTCTTTTTCTTACTGCAAAGGGAAATAATGTTACCTTTGTATTTTTGCTTATTTGTAAAAGCAAGTAAGAATCACATTAGTGTTAATTCCAAGCATTAACAATGTTCATTTAAGAAACATAAATTTATTGCCTATGTTAAAAATATTAAAATTTTTTGATTAATTGAAGAAAAACTAAAAGTAAAAAAAAATCATTTTATTGAAAATATTTAAAGTAGTTGTACGACTGGCATCTTTATCTAAGGAAAATTTTTTTATATAGTACAATATTCTTCGTAAAAACTCTATTGTCATTGAGTACGTTTCCTAGACCATTTTTATTTGAAATATAAAATTTTCGGCCGTCGAATGAACGAACTCTACTCGCAGCTACATATAATTATCCACGAGCAAATACAGGTAGTCTCAAAAGGACACCTATCTTTTCAAATGTTTGCCCTTTTAACTTGTTAATGGTCATAGAAAATGCGGGTATAATTGGAAATTGTGTCCGCTGAAATTTAAATGAAAGCATTATTCCAGAAAATGGTAAATTTATTCGTGGAATCAAAATTCTTTTATTGCGAACTACTCCCGTTAATATTTCGCAATCTATGGTGTTGCGGTGCAAGCATTTTTCTCTCATTCGAGTTCCATTTACTATGGCTTGTGCCATGTTCAAATTACGAATCAGCATAACAATGGAATTTATTTTCAATTTCGATTTATGCGGTGGCATTCCGCTGACGTTCAGTGAATTTAAAAATTAAGAAGGATATTCATTTACGTCATTGACATCATTAGAAACTTAACAAAACTGTAATAAACCTTCTCCTCCCCTGAAAGACGATTAAGTATATCATTATTTATTGAAGCGTAGTCTTCATTGGTAGGAGCTAAAATTACAGAATTAAGAATTTGATCCGATAATATATTCTCACGAATATTACCATAGATATCAGTAATTAAACTATCAAAACAACCAATTATTTGTTGTGGCAATTCAATAATGTGATCACCTAACTCTGGATAATTTCTTAATTCACAATTACCAAGTTTATTTATGAAATTCGACAAATTCTACTTCTTCTGGTCTAGCTCTAGTATTTTGTGTTAAGGTAACTTTGTGAAAAGAATTAAATTCTTTCCAACTAATGATGCAATTTTCTATTGAAGTAAATCGGGTCCCGTGTGGAATAACAGGTAAAATTTGCATTAAATCGCACTTTAGTAGAAAAGTCTTACCACCAAATGGTGGAATAGAATGAGCAAATAAAATAGGTTTTTCCTTCTGAGTGCTTACGGAGTGCCAAGCCAAATTTAATTTAGTTAATTTTCAGTTTTTTGTTGCAATTTTTTTTTTAGCAAATTAAGAGAGAAAGAGAGATCATGACTTTATGATTGGCTAATATTATTAACTGTTTTTAACTATCTTAGGCACAAAAATGTAGAATAAAAAATACATTCTGCACTGCTTCTATTGACAATATATCAAACAAATAAAAATCAAGCGAATACGTTGAGTTTAGGTCAGTTAAAATGGTTCTTAATTTTTTTCATTTGCGTATTTATATGTAGAGTAGAATAAAAAATACATTCTGAACTCCTCCTACTGGCAATCTATCAAACAAAAAATCAAGCGAATACGTTGACTTTAGGTCAGTTAAAATGGTTCTTAACTTTTTCCACTTGTCTATTTATATATAGATATAGATTACTTTTTAATGATTACATTTCGCGATCATACTGTACATGTTTTTTCGTAGGTAACGAAAAGTGTAAAAACCAATCATACAGGATTTCACAAAAATAGGGAACAAACAAAATAAATTTGCTACCTATTTTTTAGGAATCTATGTTTGTATGTATATATGCAAAGCCTTGAGACTATTTATGTACTTATATGCATGTTGCTTGGGCGACCAAGCCACCTTCTTCTTTTAAATCCATGTTTACTCCACGACGGTCGAGGCATAAATAAATACGTTCTGTAAAAAACAAAACAATCGAACCTGTTTTTTCATAAATGCATTTGGATTGGTTTTGTGCTAATAATGCGGGGTTATGACTGGTTGAAAAATTGTGTCGAAGAAAAACCATTCCCATCGTCTCTCTTGCCTACAAAGTAGGATGTTATGCCTGCACATTTGTTCTCGTGTGTTAAGGCTCAATAAGAATAATAACAATTCAGTATGATTACGTAGTTAAGTTTTTTGTTGTAATTTTGAGTTTTTTTTTTTTAGCAAATTAAGAGAGAAAGAGAGATCATGGCTTTATGATTGGCTAATATTATTAACTGTTTTTAAATATCTTAGGCATAAAAATGTAAAATAAATAATACATTCTGCACTGCTCCTATTGACAATCTATCAAACAAAACAAAAATCAAGCGAATACGTTGAGTTTAAGTCAGTTAAAATGGTTCTTAATTTTTTCCACTTGCCTATTTATATATATATATATATATATATATATATATATATATATATATACACATATATATATATACATATATATATATATATATATATATATATATATATATATATATATATATATATATATACATTTATATATATATATATATATATATATATATATATATATATATATATATATACATTTATATATATATATATATATATATATATATATATATATATATATATATATATATATATATATGAGAGTGATATAAAATAAGATAAAGTGTATTCTGCGCACATACATTTTCTGCACTTTTCAATTTTGCGAAAATAATTCTCAAAACTTAAAAATAAAAGTTTCAGGTGAAAACAAAAAAATTATTGCCATTAATGTAAATACAGTGATGACATTAAAACTGCCTACACAATCACTAAATTATGAAAGATTGGCCAAACATTTTCCCCATTTGAGAAATTTTCCAATTAGCAGTTACGCAAAAGCTGTACCAAAAGTTTTAATTGGACTTAACAATTTTGATATAGGAATTTCAACCAAAATTCGCCAAGGCGCGTTGTACGAACCTGTTGCCGTGTGTACCAGAATCGGATGGCTAATTTACGACGCAGTTGATGAAAACAATACACCAAATAAACATTTTAATTTCCATGTATGCGATTGTAAAGACGATATTAACGTAGATGAACTAGTTAAGAGTTTTTATTCCCTCGACAGCATAGGGATTCGTTGTAAAGATTCACTTGTTTCTAAGGATGATGATAGGTCACTTACAGCCTTATTCAAAAAAAAAAACTTAATTGAGGCTTGAAGTTCACATTAGTTACCAAAGACTTTAAGGGTAACAAACCTATGTTAAAAATTCCTATTCAAAAACAGTACTTTAGCTAGTGTATGCTTTAATAAATTTTACATGTTGATACTGGCAACACCATCATTCTCTCTTGTCTCTTTATAGTTAACGATGCATAACAAACGAGTATTACTCATCCGGATAGTCGGATATATTGATAATGTTTTGCATAGTTTTAATAAAAAATTTAATTTTTCGTTATTTAAGATGTAAGTTAATATGTATAGTACATAAAAAACATAAACTAAATAGATTTATCGCAATGTAAAATAAATACACCTATTTTTTTGTAAAGGTTTTAAACCGATTACTTGAAGAACGAGCTTTGTTTACTCGTTTTGGTTGTATGTACATCACTATAAAGTTTTGTATATTTACATTATTTTGCTAAGAAATATATATACTTACATACATACGAGTATGTTAATTATAGAAACACCCTTAAAAAGCATTCGTTCTACAGATAAGCAATGAGAATAATACCAGTGAAAAAAGGAAAAAAGGAATTAATTTTAAGTTATTTAAAACTTTTTAATATTAATATTATGTTTTTTGTTTTGGTAACCTAGTCTGCATTAGTACAAACGTTAAGTAAATTAAAATAAAACCAATTCCTTATTTGATTTACATTGCAATATTTGAACTAGTATTTGTTTTATTAATTTTATTTGTTATTTTTTGATATTACAAGAACTTAAAAGGATGTACATATGTATTTAAATAAATATTTCTAAATGAAAAACAAAATAAAATCAAGATATATATATGTATGTCAATATATGTTTTCCAATTATGTATTTTAATTTAATTGATTTTAAAAATATTTTTCAATAAATGCTCTAAGTATAGCATTTTCTTGTAATATTGCACGGCATCACCACCAGTTTTCTAAATTTTTATGTGGCAGACGTTAATTGCGGCACGTTCTAAATAACAAATTACATTGGAAAATAATTTTCACATAAAATAAAAATTAATTTTACCAATTCTGTTCATTAAATTTAATATATCCATTTTTTTATTTCACAAATCCACACAATTTCAAATATTATCAATAATTTTGTTCACAAAACTTTGTTTGTCAAAACAATAAAATATTTTAACATCACTTTAAAGTAGGTGAGTAGCTGCTTTAAATTCTTTAATGTTAACGTTGGTTTAAAGTACGTGTGTTAAGCTAACAATCGTTTTTGAATGAAACTTTAAGGAATTTTGCTTAAAGTTGGTTTACCAACCTGTGTTAAGTTTTTTTGAATAAGGCTGTTAGTCTTTTGAAACAGTATGCACGGCAGAAGTCAAGCGGCCATTATGAAACCCCTTTGTTAAAGAAATTCGATATTCTGAATCTGCCGGATAGTTTTGATATACGCATGAAGCGATTACTTTGCCTTGAACGTAAGCTGTTGAAAAATTCCGAACTTCTCAATATTCGTAAGTTGAATAGAAATGAAAACAATACAGGTGGTAAAGTATGGTGTCTACCCATTTTTGCTGTTTTAAATTTTTTATTTATTTATTATTTTTTTTTTAAACAAACACAATCTGCGAAGCTACTTGGCTTATCTGCAGAGACACCCGGAGTCTGCGGCAGGAGCCGAACCTGCGACCTTCTTACTACCAGTCTACTACACTAGCTACTAGTCTACGAAGGCACTCAATAAAGTCAAACCCGGTAAATCACGAGTAGTTTGGGACGCAGCAGCAATAACAAATGGTTTATCATTGAATTTTTTTTATTGAAAGGCCCTGATCTACTAACATCACTGCAGGTTGTTTTGTTTGCTTTTCGAAACAAAGCCGTTGCCATATGTAGAGACGTTGAATGTTCCATCAAATTTTTACACGTCCAGAAGACAGATATGTTCAGCGTTTCTTTTGGCGTGATTGTGACCAGAGCAAGGAACCGGAAGTTTACGTTATGGACGTAAACTTCCGGTTCTTTGCAACATGTGCAACATGTGCAACATGTGCCCCTAGTATTTCGCAATACATAAAATATTTAAACGCTACAAAATTTGAAACCCTATTTCCCGAAGCTGCGAAAGTTATTAAAAGAAATCATTATGTAGACGATCTTTTATATTCAGTCGACACACCTCAAGAGGCTATTGATTTGATTGAAAATGTTAAGTGTATTCATCGGGAAGGTGGGTTCAATATATGAAATTGGATCTCTAATAGCCAAGATGTTCTGGATGCAGTTTCAGATGACAATGTTAATGATAAAAGATACCTAAGTCTCAGTGGAGAGAAACAAATTGAAAAGGTACTAGGAGTCTTTTGGGAACATCAAGAAGATGTTGTTACGTTTAAAACTTCCTCGAGGTTCAGGGAAAGTAAAATATTTTTCGGCAAAGCAAAACCAACTAATCGTGAAATGCTGCGTTTAGTAGTGTCAATTTACGATACTCTAGGTCTTATAGGCAATATAATAATGTTCGAAAAATTCTGCTTCAAGAGGTATGGCGATCAAAGTTTGACTGGGATGAGGAAATTCCACAATAGAAAAATGGACCCAGTGGCTAAACTTTTTGCCAAGTATAGAAAAAATAAAATCCCAAGATGCTATTTGAAAACGATGGCCAATTATGACGGGGTTGAGGTCCAATTGCACACATTTGTAGATGCTAGCAAAGATGGCTACGCCGCCGTATCCTATTTCCGTATGGCAAAAGGCCAAAGTTGCGCCATTAAAAATAACCTCGATTACGCGTCTAGAGCTTATGGCAGCTTTAATTGGAACCCGCTTTGCAAAATTTATTTGTGACAATCATGAAATCAATATTGCTAGAAGGTTCTTTGGTCCGATTCTAAAGCGGTTTTAGGTTGGATTAACTCTGACCACTGGAAATATAATCAATTCGTGGCTTTTCGAATCTCTGAGATTTTAGAATTGTCGTGAGCCAACGAGTGGCGATGGATTGCAACAGAACAAAATGTAGCAGATGAAGCTACTAAGTGGACTCGATTTCCCCAAATCTGTAATACAAGCAGGTGGTTTTCAGGTCCCGAATTCCGTTATCAACACGAAAAGGATTGGCCATATGAAAAAGTTAGCGAAATAACATTAGAGGAGGCGCTTAAAATTTCTGCGTCGGAACCTTTGATATTACAACCCGGATTTTCTAAATGGAATCGCATTTTACGTTCCACATTTGTTGTTTTTCGTTTTATAAATAACTGCTTGAAAAAAACTAACCAAAAAGGCGATTATCTCAGGAGGAGTTAATAAAAGCTGAACACCTTTTGTATCGGCAAGCCTAAAACGAAAACTATTATGAGGAAATTTCTTGCCTTAAAAGCAAAAGGCCTATTTCAAAATTAAGTGGAATTTATAAAAGGTGTCCTATTTTAGACGACAATAATGTGTTAAGAGCTGAAAGCATAGTAGAAGAAGCAGATAATCCTCAAGAACAAAAACAGCCAATAATATTACATAGGGGTAGCTACATTACTGGCTTAATTATTCTTCACTATCATCAAAAGTATTACCACATAAATCATGAGACGGTTATTAATGAAATACGCCAAAAGTATTCAATCTCCAAGTTAAGAGTCGCCGTTAAATCTACGATACGAAAATGTCAGTGGTGCAAAAAATACAAGGCAGTACCAACAGCTCCTCAGATGGCAAAATTGCCAAAGGCTCGTCTTGCTATACACACAACTCCATTTACATACACTGGTGTAGATTTTTTTGGCCCATTGATTGTTACAGTAAACCGCCATAAAGAAAAACGTTATGGTGTGCTTTTTACATACCTTACAATAAGGGCTGTGCATATAGAAGTTGCACACTCATTAACTACCAGCTCCTGCATATTAGCCATTCGTAACTTTATGGCTAGAAGAGGGACTCCACGTAAATTTTTTAGCGATAACGGCACCAATTTTATTGAGGCAGAACGTGTACTTCGAGAAGCACTGTTAGATGTTGACAAAAATGAATTTCTCAAAATGTTTACCAGCACTACCATGGTGTGGAACTTTAATCCGCCAGCCTCCCCTCATATGGGAGGTGCCTGGGAACGCTCAGTTGGTACAGTAAAAATAGTGTTGGATAAAATAATGCGCGCACGAGCTCCAAGTGACGAGCTACTACTGAGTATGATGCTAGAAGTGGAGAATATTATTAATTCTAGGCCACTTGCCTAGTTTCCAGTTGATTTTTTTTCCACGCTGATATTTATTTATTGTATTTTCAAAACTGAATTAACAATAAGTATTCAAATCTTAAATATATATATAATTATTAGGCCCAACCAGTGTCGGACATAAATTTAGTGATAGTAATTAATAATACATAAGAATCGTATTTAGCAGAAAAATATTTTTAAAAAGTTTTATCTGGAGTATTGCGTACTAAAGCCGTAGTATACCTCTTTTTTAAGCGGATGTGTCCAAGTTTGTGAAAGTGAAAGTTTAAGATGTTACGAGCAAGGGGATTAGGATGGGACTCGAGTTTTGTTAAATATTTGCCTGCATATTTTGCAATTTTAGCGATCACAAGTGGCATATTTAAATCACGATGTAAAATTGAATGTTTCATGTACCATGGAGCCGATGTTATTAACCTTAATATTTTGTTTTGCATTCGTTGGATTCTCTCTACATTGGAAGCTGAAGCAGTGCCCCATAGCTGAATTCCGTAACTCCATATGGGTTTCAAAAGCGACTTGTATATTAAAAGTTTACAATTTAGACTGTGGGTTGAATTTCTACCAATCAGCCAATGTATCTGAGTTAATTTAAGTTTTATTTGTGTCAGCTTAGAGTCAATGTGGTGTTTCCATGTAAGCCGTCGGTCAAGGTGTATACCAAGGTATTTCACCTGTGAATGTTGAGGAACAACTTGATTGTTGAGTCGAATGGGGGAACAAGTGTCTCTTCGTAGGGTAAATGTGACATGAACACACTTTTGTTCATTTACTTTTATTCTCCATAAGTTCAACCACAGTTCCAACAGGTTAATATGTTCCTGAAGATATCGGGAGTATATATATATATATATATATATATATATATATATATATATATATATATATATATATATATATATATGTATGTATATATATATATATATATATATATATATATATATATATATATATATATATATATATATGTATATATATATATATATATATATATATATATATATATGTATATATATATATATATATATATATATATATATATATATATATATATATATAATAAAATAGCTTTAGACAACATTAAAAATCAGAGGTCAACAAATACAGCTTTATCGAGTATATATATATATATATATATATATATATATATATATATATATATATATATATATATATATATATATATATATATATATATATATATATATTATACAGGTAAAGGGAAAATGTTTTGAAGGAAGACCTTTTTAATTTTCTTATGTTGGCAAGTGTTGGATCTAACCGTGTACAACACTAGGTGGATTTGTACTGGGCTTCCACTAGCCGTTCATTTAAGCACTCGAAATGCTATAGACATTCAGGCACATTAGATGCCTTTGAAAATTAAAGAAGAGCGTTGAAGTTCTAAATTAATTCTGTTTTATTTCTGACAAAGTTTGAGTTTATATAGTGTTTTTTACAATTATCTACATTTATCTAAAATATCATGCATTTCATTCATTTACTCATATTAACCTATGTAACACAGTGTTCGACTGTTCACCTATGTTACAATTGCATTTACCGATCGATTAATCAATCAGTGTTCAGCATAGTCATCAATTTAACACAAAAATGCATTTCTCCTATTTATGATATTTGACATATCAAGAATAGAAATGAAATTTGACTTGCTATTGAATACCCCTTAAGTACGGTCAAGTACCCAGGCAATGAACTGCATATGGAGTAAACTGAATGTACTCATGTTTCGCTTCGACGTAGGTCTGTGGGCAAATGAATGAAATGTTAATAATGTTACAATGTGTGTGTTGACCATATGTGTCATAATATTTTGTGTGTGTCTAAAAATATACAAAACGATATCTTAAGAATTTGTTTTGGTTTTTTACAATAATGTGTGACGTATTTTAGTGGAAATTATAGTTACAAAAAATGAACTAAACTAAATATGACTGTACATCACACCCTTACCCTTAAGATAAAATTTATGAAGTTTTGAATAAATTTAAATCTGAATACAAATTAGTAGTTTTAATTTTTTGTATTATATAATTAATATGTTGTTTTCTTAAGGTATGATTTATGTATATACGTATATATATATTTTTTTATTATTATTTTTTTGTTTTTTTTTTTTTTTACATTGTTTTTTTTTGTACAATTTTAATGAATTATTGTGAAAAAGTCTTTCTTTATTATTTATTTCTAATATTAAATTACAATTTTGTCTTTCCAGTATTTTATATGGACCAATGTAGGGACTCTGATTTTTCTTTCTACTTTCTAGTTTTACTAGTACTAAGTCTCCTACATCAAAAGAACTTTTTATCATCTTTTTATCATATTTTAATTTTGATTTCTCTTTTGCTATCTTTATTAAATTTTTAGCGTTATCTAATGCTCTTTTAATTCTAGTCCTAAGTTCGTTAGCATAATTTTCTAAATCATAAACTTTAGTATTAGTGCATAATGCATCTGTAGGCAGAGTTGGTAATTTGCCAAAAATCAACTGGTATGGGGAATAATTGTTATTTACATGAGGTGTGGTATTATACGCAAATGTATAATAAGGTATCCACTTGTCCCATTCTAAATCTTCAACAAAGTTTAACATATATTCATTTAATACTCTGTGATTTCTTTCTAGCGTTCCTATAGATTGATGGTGATATGGTGCTGAAAATTTCTGATCTATTTTTAATAGTTTGCATACTTCATTCATTAATTCATTTTTGAATTCAGTGCCTCTATCTGATTTTAATATTTTAAAGCAACCATATTTCAAAATAAACTGTTCTACAAGAGTTTTAGCTATATTTTTCGCTTCTTTTGTTTCTATAGGGCATGCTACAACATATTTTGTTAATACGCATTGCATCGTTAATATATATCTATAATTATTAGAAATTCTTAATGGTCCTACAGTGTCTATTTCTATTACTTCAAAACTATTACTTGGGGTTTCGGTGATATTCATTTCCTCTTTAATGTGTCTAGTTTGTTTGTTTCTTAAACATTTATCGCAATTTACAACGTAATCTCTAACCATTTTTCTCATATTTTTCCAAACATATCTTTGTTTGAGTCTTAGTACAGTTTTTCGAATGCCTAAGTGTCCTGACAATGGTGAGTTGTGGAATTCTTCGATCAATTTATTTTGTAATTTTTTATTTTTTATATATTGCAAGGGTTTATACAAGATGATATTCAAGCTCAAGTTTTTATATTTTTTAGATTTTAATAATCTTTGGTATACCTCATCATAAATTCTTTTCATATATTCTACTGATATCAGTTTAAAAATTTCATCATCGCTAGCTAATGCGAGATCTTTCATATTCTGCTTATGCATATAGATTATCAGCTTCTCTAGAAACAAAACGTATTTTGCAAGATCATCACTAATATTCATATGATAGCTATTATTTATATATTCAATGGTACCATTTAATTTATCTTTATTTATACCGGTATTAATTTTAAACTTTAATTTGTGCACATTTTTAATGTCTTGTAATGATGTACATTCCCATATGTTCGTATATTTTAGTTGTTGGGATATGTCCTTCTCATCTGAGTTGTTTACGGTTGTTTTACCCTTTGCGTTCATTCCACGTGTAATTGCTAAGATTTTTGTTGGTTTGGTATCATCATCTTCTATTGGAATCATGTTTTTTAGCATATCAGAATCTATTTTAATTCTAGATAATGCATCAGCATTTGTATTAATTTTTCCTTTTTTATATACAATTTCAAATTCATAATCTGATAAATCAATCCGTACTCTAGTTAATTTAGAGGAAGGGTTTTTATGTGTAAAAAGTGAAACAAGAGGCCTGTGGTCAGTTACTACTATGAATCTTCTACCATGTAAATATGGTCTAAAGAATGCAATGCCCCAATGTATAGCTAGTAATTCTTTTTCTATTACAGGTTTATTAATTTCGTGTTTATTCAAAGTTCTGCTAGCATAGGTTATTGGCAAATCTCTTCCTATTTCTCCCTGTGATAAAATTGCACCTAAAGCGTAATTTGAAGCATCTGTCGTTAAAATGAAAGGTTTTTCAAAGTCTGGGTATTGTAATATTGGTGAACTAATTAATTTTTGTCTCAGTACGTCAAATGTTTGTTGACACTTGTCTGTCCATTCAAATATTTTTCCTTTCTTCGTCTGATCGTTCAGACATTTTGTTAATTCAGCGAAATTTTTTATAAAACGTCTATAGTAATTACAAAAAGCTACAAATCGTTTTACCTCGTCAGCATCTTTAGGTACCGGATAATTTTGAATTGCTTTGTGTTTTGCTGGGTCTGTCTTAATACCATCTTTTGTTATTAGATGACCTAAATAAACAACTTCTGACTTTAAAAATACACATTTTTTAGCGTTTAATTTTAAATTGTATTTTGATAAACGTTCAAAGACCTGTCTCAAATTGTCATTGTGATGTTTCAAGCTACATCCAAAAATTATGATGTCGTCTACATATAAAAATGCTTTACTATCGAGACCTGAAAGTGCTATTGTAAGCATACGTTGGAAACTATTTGATGAAATTTTAAGACCAAAAGGTAATCGTTTAAATTGATAGTGACCGTTTGAAGTTGAAAATGCTGTTGGTTTTCTTGAATCTTTATCTAAACTAATTTGATGAAACGAACTTGTCATATCTAGTGTTGAAAAATATTTTGCCCTTCCTAATTTATCTAATACATCTTCAATTCTTGTAAGTGGAAATTTATCATTGACTATTTTCTTGTTTAGTTGCCTAAAATCTACTACAAGTCGCCATTTCTCTTTGTCTCCGTCGCTTTTCTTTGGTACAACAAGTAATGGTGAGTTGTATGGACTAGTTGAATGTTCAATAATATCATCATCAAGTAATTTTTGAACTTGTTGATTGATTTCTTCTATTTGAGTATGTGGAAGTCTATAATTTTTAATGTAAACTGGCGTTCTATCTGTTAAATTGAGATGTTGTGTATAGAAGTTATTTGCTGTTAAAACGTCTCCTTCTAAGTGAAATATGTTTTGATAGTCTTTGAAAATTGTTATCAATTCATCCGTTGCTTTACTGTCATTATTGTCAATTTTCAACGTTTGTAATAGTTTGCTAAATCTGTCTTTATTGTTATTTTTATTGTGATTTTGTGATTTGGTGAGAAAAACGTATTTATGTAATGGTTCTATTTCAAAATTAATATTTTTTAATATTACATCTTCATCTGTTGTATTTAGAAATTTAACATGACTAATGCCTTTTCCTGGTACTATTGTATTTCCTACAAAAATTCCTGATTCCAATTCTTTGCTTAAAATAATGCTATCCTCTGTTAAATTTAACTGTATCGGGTGTATTAATTCAGATCGTTTTTCTATTTTAATGTAGTAATCTCTATTTATTCTAGATTTCATGGGAATTGTAATTTCTGTTTCTTGTAAAGTTAATGAAATCGTGAATGTTTCATAATCTATTTTGCATAAAAATGTTGTGAAAAAATCTCTCCCTAAGATTCCGTCCGTTGGTATTGGAAAGTTATCATCGACTATGTGGAAATTGTGTTCTGATTCTTTATCATATAAATTAAAACTTAATGCTGTGATTCCAATAGATTTAATTTTTTCATCTGTTATACCAGAAAATGAACATGATTGTTCTTTATCAACAAATAGGTCTTCACATAATTTACCTAATTTACATAATGAAATATCAGCCCCTGTATCTATTAAAAATGTTAAACTAGTTTTTGTTCCTATATCTAATTGTATATAATTAGTAGTGTTTTTAGAAATGGAATAAATTTTATTTAATTTTGCTCCGGAGGATGAATGATTAAGGTTTGATTGTCCATCTCCGGGCCTTCGGAGTTTTCCTGAACAACATGTACGTTATTTCTATTATTATTATAATTATTATTGTTATTATAATTGTTGTTATTACCATTGTTATTTTGGTTTTGTCTACCATTATTATTGTTGTTTTCTCTATTGTCGGAACGATTATTATTGTGGTAATTATTATTCCTGTTATTATTATTATTATTCCTATTGTTGTTGTTATTTCTGTTATTATTATTATGGTAATTATTATTCCTGTTATTATTATTATTATTCCTATTGTTGTTGTTATGATTCGAATTTCTATTATTGTGATTCGAATTGTTGTCTCTGTTAATATATTTATTTCTATTGTTATTATTATTCTGCTTATTTGAATTGTGTCTATTAGAAAAATATAATACTTGATTTTCGTTACTGGCAAAGTCTTTTTCTAGTTCTATTGCTAGTTGTACCGCTTCATTCAAGTCTTTTGGTTTAGAGGCAAAAATTGTTGGCTTAATGTCTGCATTAAGACCATTTTTAAATATATTCAATGCATAAGTGTTATTAAGAGAAATAATCGTGTTTTTCTGTGTAGTATTGCATTGTGGTATCTCATTTATTTGCAGTTCATTCAGTTCTGCAATCATTTCTAAAAGCTTTTCATTATATTTTTGTATTTTCATGTTCTTTTGCATGAATTTACTCAAAGTTAGTTGGATTTGCGCTATTGTTTTTGTGGACTTATATCTTGATTGAAGTGAACTTTTAAGACCATTGAAATCATTAATTTCGCTAGTACCTATAGCAGTTCTAACACTTGGTGTTAATTTCACATTAATGACAAAATCTATGAGCAGAATTTTCGCGTCAGGTGTTAAAGAATTGTAAATTATTTCAACTATTTTCAAAAATGATGTTAAATCCTTAAAATTTCCAGAAAATTCTGGTATACTTTTTAGTGATAGCTCTAAATTGAATGATGCCATTTTCACTGTAGAGTTTGAACTTGAACTTGAATTTTTAGTAGTTAAGTTAGAGTTTTCAGTTTCTATTTCTGTATCTAACACGCTATGAGTTGAATCTGTTTCCAATTTTTCAATTTCTTTTTCTGAGTTTTCAATTTCTTTTTCTGCAACTGACATGTTATGAGTTGAATCTGTGTCCAATTTTTCTAATCCTTGTTCTAACAATGTCTTTGCTTTTTCATAGTATTTGTAAAATTTCTCAATGGAATCTTTTTGTATTTCTCTACCAGTGCTAAACTCTATAAATTGTTTTTTAATTAGTTCTACTTCTTCTAATTTTAAAATTAATGTTCTCTTAGTGTATCCTCTGCTACCTGATTTTCTCAAATTGGTGATAATTTTATTCAAACTTTCTATCAATTGGCCCATTTACAAATCATTTTAATATTTTTTTTTTTTTTTTTTTTTTTATAATTTGATCTAATATCTATTTTTATTTACATTACTTAAATAATTTTTTCCTTACACAACATTATTGTTTATTTTCTTATTAACATAGCTTTTATAATATGCGTTTAGTTTTAAGATGCATATAATTATTATAACAAGGACAATTACAATTGTTGTTATTTGCCATAGTTCTTCGTCATTAGTTTTAATATCTGTAGATTTTTGTGTATTATTAGTATTACTACCTACTTCATACCCTGCGATTGCAATCAGAATTGCATTTCCGATTTTACTCCACAATCCCATTTGGTCAATTTTTACAATATTATTTTTTAATGAATTCTTATTTTTACGATTCTTCTTTGGATTACTAATTTTTAGTTAAGTCCTTTAGTTCCTCATATAACTTTCGTTTGTATTCGCCTTCTGCCAAGGGAATTAGACGTTTAAGCTCTTTGATTTTCTTATTTAGCTTAACTTTTTTTCCTCCTCTGGAACGTGGTTTTTTAGTTTCAACTTTTGCTGTTCCTTTTTTTGGATTTCTTGCCTTGTACTGTTCAATCGTTATAGGTTGAGGACCGTGGTTCTTCGGCGTAGGAACGTATACTGGACCCTGGATCTGTTGTCCTTCTGTGGGATCATAGGCAAGCAACTCTCTATATAACTTTTCAAAAATTCTATGGAATTCGGGTTCCATGTAGTGTAAAGGTTAGACAGCAGCTACTCAGAAAATTCTAGTTGAGTCAGGCAGGATCGCCATATACAGGTAAAGGGAAAATGTTTTGAAGGAAGACCTTTTTAATTTTCTTATGTTGGCAAGTGTTGGATCTAACCGTGTACAACACTAGGTGGATTTGTACTGGGCTTCCACTAGCCGTTCATTTAAGCACTCGAAATGCTATAGACATTCAGGCACATTAGATGCCTTCGAAAATTAAAGAAGAGCGTTGAAGTTCTAAATTAATTCTGTTTTATTTCTGACAAAGTTTGAGTTTATATAGTGTTTTTTACAATTATCTACATTTATCTAAAATATCATGCATTTCATTCATTTACTCATATTAACCTATGTAACACAGTGTTCGACTGTTCACCTATGTTACAATTGCATTTACCGATCGATTAATCAATCAGTGTTCAGCATAGTCATCAATTTAACACAAAAATGCATTTCTCCTATTTATGATATTTGACATATCAAGAATAGAAATGAAATTTGACTTGCTATTGAATACCCCTTAAGTACGGTCAAGTACCCAGGCAATGAACTGCATATGGAGTAAACTGAAGGTACTCATGTTTCGCTTCGACGTAGGTCTGTGGGCAAATGAATGAAATGTTAATAATGTTACAATGTGTGTGTTGACCATATGTGTCATAATATTTTGTGTGTGTCTAAAAATATACAAAACGATATCTTAAGAATTTGTTTTGGTTTTTTACAATAATGTGTGACGTATTTTAGTGGAAATTATAGTTACAAAAAATGAACTAAACTAAATATGACTGTACATCACAATATATATATATGTATATATATATATATATATATATATATATATATATATATATAAATGTATATATATATATATATATATATATATATATATACATATAAATGTATATATATATATATATATATATATATATATATATATATATATATGTATATATATATATATATATATATATATATATATATATATATATATATATATAAATGTATATATATATATATATATATATATATATATATATATAAATGTATATATATATATATATATATATATATATATATACATATAAATGTATATATATGTATATATATATATATATATATATATATATATATATATATTTATATACATTTATATATATGTATATATATATATATATATATATATATATATATATATATATATATATACATATATATATATATATATATATATATATATATATATATATATATATATATATATATATATATATATATTTATATACATTTATATATATGTATATATATATATATATATATATATATATATATATAATTTTGTTGCTAGAACTTTTTCAATTGAGTTTGGTTTAAAAACTAAAAAACTCTTTATTCTAAATCATCTCACACGCTTGGCGTTGAATGAGAATTCTTAAGTAAATAAAAAATATTGTAACATGATACATTTCTTGTTTGTACTTAAACTGTTACTTGTGTGAAGCTAAAAATGCAGCGTAAGTATATTTAAACTAATACTTGTATAAAACCAAAAACGCAGCGTATGTAATTTTGTTTAAATTAATGATTCAACAATAAGGTTGTTAGGCAAATGGCAATCTAGCAGTGGATGATGTCATAACACCCCCAGACAAAGAGCTTATCCCGGATTCCAAAGGAAGTGAGGGTAAGTTAACGGAGACGGCCGTTTGCCCAACAGTTTTCTTTTTCTTAAGATAAAGGTAAATACAAATGACAAGTAATATAATTATCAATATGGTATAGGTTGTGTAAGAGTGAATCTTTTGATTAGTTTTGAGTTCAATTATAGTATTTGTGTTATTAATATGCTTATATTGTAATTCTTTTAATGACAAGTTAGTATCGTTAGATATTTCAATAATCCGGAAGGGATTTGGTATGATTACAGTGTTTTGATATAATTTCTTGCTATACCATTTGTCAAGTAGTATTTTACAATTTTCAATATAAATTAGATAATTTCCTTTTAATGTAAACGGGAATCGATTACAAGTTTGTTTAATTTCGATATTTATATTAATAGTGACTATTACATTTGTTCCAATTTCAAGAACATTGACATTATCATTAGGACTATAGTAACAAATCATTTTCTCTTTTCTAAATATGTTTTGAATACAGTTATCATTTATTTTTCTTAATTTAGACAGTTTGTTAGTATTTTCGTACATGTTTTTTCCGTCTGTCAAATAGTTATTTGCATCAATTATTATTTGTTGTCCATTTTTATTAGGGATTGGTTGTATGAAAATTTCTTTATAAGTTTCAGGAGTTAAGTTAGGAATTTTAATAATGAAAATAATATCTGATTCTTTGATTGCAACGTCGAGTTCAATGTTTTCCAATTTGTAAAGAGTTATGTTAAAATCGGTAATTTCTTGATCCGTCAAAATGTCTCTGTTAAGTATTCGCAATTTTGAGGCCAAAAGCAACTCTCTGGCTTGTTCAACTAATTTTTCCAAATGTTCAATTTCGTATCTGAGGTAGGCCTTACGTGAATCTATTCTAGTTTGATTAATCAGTACAATGTTCTGTCTAAGTAATTTCGTCTGTTGGTTTTGTAAATCAGTTAATGTTTTTAATTGTTCGTCAAAATGAGTGTTAATTTTGATTTGTTTATTCGATTGTTCAATTATGTTGTGATTATTGAAGTTATTGATTTTAAGTTTTTCTTCGATCTCCATTCTGTCATCATCGTCCATTGTCCCGCATAGGTACTTTAATCCTTTTCCAACAATATTGATTAGTCCTCGCCTAGAACGGTATCTTGGTATTAAACTCAGTAACTGTAGTTTAGTATGTTTAATTTGATGTTGTAAGTATGCGTCATCTAGTGTCATTATTTCGGATTCTAATTTGTTAGTGTAGGCTAAATAATCTTCCGTTTTGAAAACATGTAATATTTTCGAGTAATTCTGTATTAACGATCTTTCTCCCAATTGCAACATTGTGAAGCCATTTCCCTGGTTTAAATCAGTTATCATCAGCTTCTGTGACACTACTGGTGTTACCATTGTCAGGATTGTCAACAAGCACTTCAAGAGACCTGGAAAGATTTTTCCTTTTGATGAATTGATCTTTATGTATAATTTGTTTCTTTCTTTTGTATTTTTTGTCAGTAATCTTTTCTACGGCTACATGTTTCATTTTTGATGTCATTTTATCCTGTTGGCTAGTTTTCATGACTTCTTCGTTTATTTGTTCGTCCTTTCTGTCTTTATTGCGGTATTCCAGAGTTTTAATTTTTCTATCTTCTATTCTGTCGAAAATTTCTTTTACACTTATATTGTTTCGAAAGTGTAAATTAATCGGTTTTTCACCGGTTGTCATATGTACGCTATTATTGTATGCTTCCAATGCCTGGTAAGGTAAGTCAACATTGTAAGCTATGTCCAAGTTTTCCTCGCGCTTTTTCAATATGCGTATGTTCTCGTTCAGAGTTGCGTGAAAACGTTCGATATCGGAATTGCCGTATGTCGATTTGGTGTAGAAAAATGATAGTTTATTCCCTTTTTGTCTAAAAAGTCAGTAAAAAGAGCTGATTTGAAGGAGGTTTCATTGTCTAAGGTGAGGTTTTTAGGCGTTTTCATGTACATAAAGAGTTTTATATAACTTTTGATAAGTTGCAATGGTGTTCTGTCCGGAACTTCTTCAATCATTGCGTATTTTGAGAACTTGTCTATCATGGTAACATATGTGGTGGATCTGTCCAGATACCATATAACCGTATGATAGTGTTCGTGTGGAGCTTTAGGTGTTTCAGTTTTTTCAAAAGGCAACTTAATTGGATTTCTCTCAACTTTAAAGTTACATATTAAGCAATTATTTATAAATTTAGTAATTTCTTTTCTCAAATTGGGATAATAGATTTTTCTTTTCAGTTCTATATAAGTCTTTTCTATTCCCGGATGATTATTTTCAAATCTATGGTGCTTTGCTATAATTTCTAGCAAGTTTTCATATCCTATGTTTTCTCTTAAATGGTTAGTTAACATGATTTTCGTGTTAAATGAATGATTGGGATTTTCCCTTAATTCTTTATATTTATTCTGAACTTTAATTAAATCGTCAGTGTCTTCGCAATACATTCCAATGTCTCGCTGATTGATTGACTCAGATAATATTTGCGCTATCATCTGGTCCGTATAATTTGCATAGGAATAAGTCATTCTAGTCTTCCCAGATATAAAGGTTTTTTCGGTTTTATTCTCGTCATTGTGTTTTATGACAATTTGATAATTAAATGAGTGCAGAGGTCTTTGAGATATTAGAAAATGGTAACTGCTGTCTTCATCAGCTGAATGTACGGTAGGTACAGGTGATTCACTGCGTCCTCCAATATTTTTAAAAGTTTCCCTCTTTTCAACAATATTATGTATTTTTCTAAGGTGGTCTTGTAGACATCGAGGTCTTGATAACCTCTTATTACAAATTTTACATTGCAGGTTTTCATCAGTATGAATTTTCATATGCAAAGTTAAACTTTGTTTGTGAGTGTAGACTTTTCCACAAGTATTACATTCGAATCTAGGGGGTTTTCCCTCGAATATGTTTATTTCCCTAAGTCTTGATAGTGCGTCTGCCACTTTGTTTTCTTTGCCTTGTACATGTTCCATGTCAAACTCATATTCGTTGAGCTTGATTTTCCAGCGTATAAGCTTAGAATTGGGTTCCTTTATGTTCGCCAACCAAATTAAAGGTTTGTGGTCTGTGCGTAATCGGAATTTTCTTCCGTATAAGTAGTGTCGAAATTGTTTGACTGCCCATACAATGGCTAGTAACTCTTTTTCCACCGTGGAATAGTTAATCTCATGTTGGTTGAGAGTTCTTGATGCAAACGCAATTGGACCCTTAGATTGGGACAAAACTGCTCCCAATGCGTAGTTGCTTGCATCTGTCGTTAGTTGAAACTGTTCCTCCACGTCTGGATATTTTAGAACCATATCCGACATGAGAATTGCTTTAAGTTTTTCGAAGGATTGTTTATAATCCACATCATTCACATTGATTTTCGAATCTTTCTTCAATCGAAGTGTCATGGGTTTTGCTATTTTAGCATAGTCGGGAATAAATTTTCTATAATACCCACTTAATCCCAAAAAGCTTTGAATCTCCCTAACCGTCTTGGGAATGGTATATCTTCTAATCGCGTCCACCTTGTCCGGATTAGGTTTTATGCCATCTTTGGTGACAACATGTCCCAAAAATTCGGTTTCTTTTTTCAAGAAATCGCTTTTGTTCAATGAAACTTTCAAATTTGCTTCTCTTAAGGTTTGGAATATTCTCTCCAAATTTCCGAGATGCTCTTGTAAGGATGAAGAAAAAACTAAAATATCGTCCATGTATATTACGCAAATCTTATTAATATGTTCCCCAAGAACATTATTCATCATCCTCTGAAACGTAGAGGGAGCATTTTTTAAGCCGAATGGCATGCGGATAAATTCGTAGTGACCGTTATGTGTAGTGAATGCGGTTTTTTCGCGATCTTCAGGCTCTACTTCAATCTGGTAAAAGCCTTTCGTAAGGTCTAAAGTGGAAAAGTAATTTGCACGACCTAGCTTGTCTAATATGTCATCAATACGGGGGATAGGATATTTGTCCTCTTTGGTAGCCATGTTAAGTTTCCTATAGTCAATAACTATTCTCCATTCCTTATTTCCTAATTTGTCTTTCTTCTTGGGTACAACCCAAATAGGTGCGTTATATGGTGAACTACTATGCTTGATTATGCCCTGGGCTAACATTTCTGTCATTTGTCTTTCCACTTCTGCAGTGTGTACATGTGGATATCTGTATGTTTTTGTGTAAATTGGTCCTGATAGTCCGGTGTCTATTTTGTGTTTAATTTCATTAGTGAAGGTTAAATCGTCCCCTTTTTTATAAAAAATTTCACTATTACGTTGGATTAAAATTTGCAATGCTTTTTTTTCTTCTGAATTTAAATGTTCTGTCCTTAAGTGACACTCTGTTCCTAAAGTATCTATATTATAAAGCTCCGGTAAATTTTCCAGTTCGTCTGTCCATCTGTTATCTGTTTCTTGTTCTCCCTCATAATGAATTTTAAATTTTTTTCCGTTAAGGAATAACGTATTATTATCATAGTTTATAATTGCATTATTTTCTTTTAATGTATTGTGACCCAAAATGCCGTCAAAAAATTTATGAAATTGGAAAAGTTTAAAAATTGTTTGCGATTTCAAGGGTATACTTAAGTGTTCCGTTGGTATAACTCCGTCATGTGTAACGGTGATATTCCCCGCTGCTGTTTTAATCTTTGTCGGAATTTTCAGTCTTTTAATAAATTGAGGTGGGCAATGGTTTTGTTTAAGTAGGTTTTCTGTTGATCCCGTGTCGATCAAAAGTCTTAAATTTCTGGTTGGATTTCTGAGTAAGAGATAGGGTAACCCGAAGTTTGAGCTGAGGCCATTGACCGAAAATTTTGTCTTTCATTTTCATTATATATTTCGTTAAAATTATAATCATGACTTAAATTAGTGTTAGTATTATTATTCTTACTATAATTCCGTGATTTTCGTTGACCTCCTTGTTGATAATGGTTCTGTCTTCTAGTTTGTTGGGATGTATCAATATCCATGGGTTCCGATCTTGATTGATGATTTTGTTGCCAGTTGTTTCGATGAGGTGTTAACTGTTGCTGTTGTTGATTCCTTGGTTGGAATTGTTGATTATTTTGTGGATAGTACATTTTTGGTCCCCAGTTCTGTTGTGGTTGTTGCTTGTTGTTATTTTTTGTTTGCTGATGATGAGTTTTCTGACTTCTGTTGTCATTTTTTGGTTTTCGTTCCTCGTTTAGGAATCCAGATTGGCTTAATTCGTGAAGAGCTTCTTCCATCGTTGTTGGTTTTAGTGCGCACAGCACCGTTCTCATATAAACGGGTAGTCTTGTTGTGAAAATTTTTAGAGCAGTTTGTATGTTTCTTTCTACATCTTCAACTCTATTTTCATGTCTGCATTTTTGATTAAGTAATGCTAGTTTATGCAGGATGTAGTTATAAAATTCAAGCGTATTACCCCTGTACTGAATTCCTCTTAGGTCCTCGTACAACTGATCTGCTGTTTGGAAACCTCCGAAATTGGTTTCCAACATGGCCTTGATATCTGACCAGTTATTGAGATGTGGGTGAATTTCCATCGCTCGCCTTGCCTTTCCTGTCAATTTACCTTTGACCATATTAATGCACATGCGTTGTGCTTGCTCATTATATGATGCAAGAGTGGGTATGATGTCGTCTACATTCATACAAAATGTAGATAAATCCTCCTTACGTCCGTCGAACCCCTGTATTTTCTCTAAATACGTCAGTGGGTTGATATCTAGTGCTCTTCCTTGAGCATTAGCTGCTGCTGCCAGTCCAGCGCTTGGTGGGTTAAGGGCCATTTTTAAATTGTCTTAGAAAACCTTTACGTGGTATCTTTTTTACAATAATATGTTCCCTTATGTTTTTGTTGAATACACCTTTTGCACAGGATGTAGGTTTTTATTTACGGATTGTCACTTTTAATTAAACTTCACTTTGCACGGATGTTCACTTTTTATTTTAATATTTGCGACAATCCTGCCGACTGCGCCAATTTTGTTGCTAGAAATTTTTCAATTGAGTTTGGTTTAAAAACTAAAAAACTCTTTATTCTAAAGCATCTCACACGCTTGGCGTTGAATGAGAATTCTTAAGTAAATAAAAAATATTGTAACATGATACATTTCTTGTTTGTACTTAAACTGTTACTTGTGTGAAGCTAAAAATGCAGCGTAAGTATATTTAAACTAATACTTGTATAAAACCAAAAACGCAGCGTATGTAATTTTGTTTAAATTAATGATTCAACAATAAGGTTGTTAGGCAAATGGCAATCTAGCAGTGGATGATGTCATAACAATATATATGTATATTTATTTATTTATATACATTTATATATATATATATATATATATATATATATATATATATATATATATATATATATATATATATATATATATATATATATATATATGTATATATGTATATTTATTTATTTATATACATTTATATATATATATATATATATATATATATATATATATATATATATATATATATATATATGTATATTTATTTATTTATATACATTTATATATATATATATATATATATATATATATATATATGTATATATATATATATATATATATATATATATATATATATATATATATATATATATATATATATGTATATTTATTTATTTATTTATTTATATATATATATATATATATATATATATATATATATATATATATATATATATATATATATATATATATATATATATATGGATATTTATTTATTTATATTCATTTATATATATATATATATATATATATATATATATATATATATATATATATATATATGTATATATATATATATATATATATATATATATGGATATTTATTTATTTATATTCATTTATATATATATATATATATATATATATATATATATATATATATATATATATATGGATATTTATTTATTTATATTCATTTATATATATATATATATATATATATATATATATATATATATATATATATATGGATATTTATTTATATTTATATATATATATATATATATATATATATATATATGTGGATATTTATTTATTTATATTCATTATATATATATATATATATATATATATATATATATATATATATATATATATATATATATATATATATATATATATATTTATTTATATACATTTATATATATGTATATATATATATATATATATATATATATATATATATATATATATGTATATTTATTTATTTATATACATTTATATATATATATATATATATATATATATATATATATATATATATATATATATATATATATATATATATATGTATATTTATTTATTTATATACATTTATATATACATATATATATATATATATATATATATATATATATATATATATATATATGTATATATATATATATATATATATATATATATATATATATATATATATGTATATTTATTTATTTATATACATTTATATATATATATATATATATATATATATATATATATATATATATATATATATATATGTATATATATATATATATATATATATATATATATATATATATATATATATATATACATATATATATATATATATATATATATATATATATATATAAATATATATATATATATATATATATATATACATATATATATATATATATATATATATATTTATATATATATATATATATATATATATATATATATATATGGATATTTATTTATTTATATTCATTTATATATATATATATATATATATATATATATATATATATACATGGATATTTATTTATTTATATTCATTTATATATATATATATATATATATATATATATATATATATATATATATATATATATATATATATATAAAAATGAGTTTAATGTTTTTGCATACGGGGGTCCATAACCAGGGTACCCGGGTACCTTAGTGCAAATTACCTTATATTTCAATTAAAAAAACGTTTGTTTTATTTTTATTTTATAATGTTTATTGATGTGTAAAATATGAAATTTAATTGTTTCTTAGTTGAATTATTTATATTTTATTCATTTTAATTTATTTGTAATATTTGATGTCTTATGTTGAGTAATTATTGAAACATAGAAAATATATTGATATTGTTTTAGTATGTTGATCGCAAAGTGGTTTTTTGCGAACGCTGCAGACTTTTCTCGTCTTTCTTCTCCTTTTTTCTGGCAAAGAAGCGCACAAATAACAGGTTCCTGTTATTGGCTTCCTGCCATCAGTAGAAGCGGCCGGAGAAGTAGATGGTTGCTCGGAATAGGTTACCGTCTCCACTGGTCTTCCAAAACGCTCTCAATTGCTGTTTTGGTGGAAAAATGGCGCGTTACTTGGCGATTGAATGCTCTTTCTTCTATTATTGGCGCACACAAATCTTCAGCAAGTTTACGTAAAAAGCATTTTCTCCGTGTTGTTTTATATGGAACAGTTGTGCTATTCTCATAAAATATAGTGTATGCCGCGAAAGCAATAACATCGAGCATATTGTACAAAAACGACAAAGGCCACCGTTTTGTGTGTCTCTGTGTGGTATACTCCCGAAGCGTCTGGTCCATAACATCCGCGCCACCTTTAGTTTTGTTGTAAACATTGATGATTTCTGGTTTACCGTTTTCATCTACAGCTGCATAGTCGACAACAGTATTACGGAATTTGTTATTCTCTGTTTGTATGCAACCATACTCACCTTCTCGTGGAAACCAAATTTGCTTGTCCCAATAGTCCACCTCTTATCGTCTTTCTTTTCTGTTGGTATATAGACTTTGTTTCGCCGCAGTGTTCCGACAATGCTAAGCTTGACGGATATCAGCTGCTTTGCCAGTGGCAGTATCGTAAAAAAATTGTCCATGGTATGGCCCAACCAAATCTCTGACTACTCTTTCGCCTACACCAATTTCGCGACCAGTATCTTGTTTGCCAGTATATATTTGGCCATGAAGAGGATATGAATTTTTACCATCGCATATCCACCATACCTTGAGACCATATTTCGCAGGCTTCGATGGAATGTACTGGGTAAATTTCGTTCTGCTGCGGTACGGATACAATTGTTCGTCGATTGTTAAATTGTCTGTAGGTACATAATATTTTGCGAGATTGGCGTTCAACATTATCCAAATATCTCGTATTGGAACAGCTTTGTTTGTGCGCTGTCTCTCGTTTCTTGTTCTCGCGTCATCTAAACGTATAAAACGAATAAGATTCCAGAAGCGGCTTAGTCCCTTGCAATTTCATCATTGGAACGATTTGCGCCTGTATTATCAGCATTCCAATGAATGCGTATATTTCTGCCACTGTCGTATCCCTCCACTTCAATTGACGCTTTGATGGATTTGCTGCATTGTAGGCATCATAAGTTGAATTGGCTTTTTTGTTGGTATGACGCACGATTATATCGACCATTTCTACTGTAAAATAACTCTTGAAGCATTGCATTCCAGTCATACTTTCCGTCATTCGTAATGGACCACTGCGAGTTCTAATAATGTTGTGACTCCTTATTTGTTGGCAAACAGGTGTTGTTGGTTGCCATTGAGTACCATCACGTGCAATTATACTTTATGTTGTGCTTGGTGTTGGTGTATTTTCTTCAACCATATCAGTTTCACTGTCCCTTTCATCTTCAAATACATCTCGCTCAATTTGCATTGGCATGTCAATAGCGGCTGGAATTTCGTTGTCATTGTCCCAGTCTTCACTCTCTGAGTCTTCAGTCTTCTCCAGTAAATACCTCTTCTTCTTCCTCAATTGGCACCAAAGCGTCGTCATCCTCAGTCATATCATCAAGTATAGACTCAATATATCTGCTTCTGGCATCTTCACTCAAACGCAGATATTATTTTTCAGTTAAAAATTCTTTTTTGCGGTTCATTTTTCTTCAACTTCACTGTTCAACTTATAATGACGAAATCATTGAAATATTTCTTTTTGTAGTGTAGCTGAACATTTGCTACCTAAAAACACGAACAATTGATAAGCAGATACCAAAAACAAGCAAAAACCAACCCTTATAAAACCAGTTTCTGTTTACTTTTGTGTGCCTCTTAGTACAAAATGCCTGTAAAAACCAGTATTATCTTACAAACATGAAATTTGTACAGTTGAGATGTAAAAACTAAGCGTTTTTAATAATCTGTGCAGATATATAATATTTTATTTGAATATAAACGAAAAAACTGCACTGGGTACCCGGGTACCCTGGTTATGAAATCCCGTTCATCCAGCTGGTTATAGACCGTAGGGTTAAAAGAAGCAAAAGGCAGTGGGTGAAATCTTGGAAGAATGCTAGAAAAGAGCATGGGTCATTTGCCTTTATTACAAAGGAGCTAGAGTTGAGTGAAGAAGCTTCGTATAAAAACATTTAAGAGTTGCAAAACTTCAATTCAAAACTTTGTTGAATTTAGTACAACAGGATGTACACGGCAAGGTTAAGCTATTTAGAGAAGCAACTACAGCAGCATAAAATTTTGTAACCGTCGCACTGTAGTTCTTGCATTCACAATATCGTTCCTGCCTACATCATCTTTAAAAAATTACGGTCCAATGATGCCACCGGCCCATAATCCACACCAAAGAGTGCATATTTCGGGATGAATTTCTAGTTCTTGCAATGCTTCGCACCAAATACGGCAGTGTTGCTTGTTGGCGTATAAATTTAGCAATTGTGTTAGGTCGTGTGGCTTCAATTCATACGCCAGCTGTATTTTAAAAGGTTTTACAACAAAATCCTTCCGCAGAACTTTCCACGTAGTCGAGTAACAGGCTCAATTGCTGCAAACGGCGCCGCGGCGTCGAATCCATAATTCACGCTCATCAACAACACTGGCGGATGCAGCTGCTATATTTTCCGTTGTCCGCACTCTATATTTAAAAATAATTTATAGTATAATGAGTTTATATACAAAATATTTTGTGCTAAAAGGGCCAAAAGACCACGAGACGATTTTGGGTACATTCCTTGTATTTAGAACGGGAAGTGAGTGGTTTTTTGCAGCTTCTCCTCCATTGCACTTCCTTAAAATACTCCTTAAATAAAAGTAATCGATAACTAGAATGCAAATTTTGTTAATGAAAGAACTATGTTAGAAACTTATTTTTATATATTTTATTCTTGAAAACAGTTGTAAACTTTATTACGAAAGCTTTTACTTATAAAAAATGTTTACTTATAAAAAATGTTAATTAGCCATTCTCGGCTATAGCTGACCTCTTTTCATAATGTATGAGGAGCATACTGTTAAGGAGCGCAATAATATAACTTATATCCTGGCATTGACTTGCATAATATTTGCTGCACACTTATATTTCAGCTGTCAAATAATTATTGCGTGATGGCATTTTTAGGTTAGACCTTTTCCTTTTTAGCTGCTGGCCGAGTAACATTGAAATTATAATTAAAATTAAAATTTTAAGAAAACACAAATATTTTACCATAACTGAAATAATTAAATAAATTGGATTTTTGCTGAAAATAAGTGTTTTTCTTCTACGTGCCTGGCCAGCTAACATTCTAAAATACTTGTTGAATTGTAAGATTTAACATCAAGCAGACAGTATGGAGGGTTCTTATGCTGTTTTAAGTGTGCCAGTTACAGACTCTAATGAAGCACCAAGTTCTGGCGTAGTCATAACTAGTGCAACCGCACCAATTAATGCAGATGAAAATGTCTTACAGCAGACTGCGACTGCCACCAGCGCGCAAATGCACATCAATTGACAAGCACGAACGCGAGTGTTTTTCTAGAAAACTCCGGCATAAATTTCAGTAAAATTGTCTCTGGCCACAGATAGTAGGTACTTACCACAAACTATGCCCACATACGTATATCTACAGACTACCTTATATGGCCAACTTTATTTCCTACCGAATATTAGACCCGGTATGACAAGCACGCAGGGTACAGAATTTAGTTCTGGCTTTGGCCAGGTGGCCTCCCGCGGTGTTGGTAATTACGCAAATTCCATTTTATTTTCAAATGTAAATACATCGAATTTCCGGTGGTACGCAAACGCACGGCCTACTTTAGCTGCAACACAGTATTCTACTCATTATTGTCCACAAAACGGTTTTTATAGTAACAGCCAGCCAGCAAACATTCCATTACCATCGATGCCAACAATAAATAACTCTGGCATACAATCTATGAATTCAATTATAAATAACTTATCATTTGAATCAGAACTTTCGCCCTCACAGGTGGCTTCTCGACAGGTAATAACCAAAGATTTGCCCTATTTTTCTGGCAGTACTGACGAGTTGCCTCTCTTTATAACGAATTACGAGCAGTCAACTGAACACTGCGGATTTTCAGACCAAGAAAATCTGATAAGACTGCAAAAATGGCTTAAAGGAGCTGCGTTAGAGGCCTTCGTTGAAAATTAATGATGCCATCAACTGTGCCGTTTGCTATAGAAACTTTGAGAATATTGTTCGGACGCCCAGACGTTATACACCACACTATTCAGCAAAAACTGAGGCTACTAACACCAGTGCGAACAGATGATTTAGAAACTCTCATAAAGTTTTCTTTGGCGATTCAAAATTATAGAGCCACGATGCAAGCAATTGGACTTGTTGATTATCTTAATGAGCCCATGCTATTGAATGACTTACTAGGTAAGTTACCTGGTGAAATGAAACTGGATTGGGGTCGTCAGCGCGTAGAAGTAGGTCGTGTTAGCATAGCCATTTTTGATGAATGGCTATATAATTTAGCCACATGTGCTAGTCAAGTAACGTCATTAAGTTCGACATCCGCTGCCGGAGAATAAAAAACCGGTCGTAAGCATCATAAAGAAAAAGTCCTTTTAAACAAAGCAGAGCCAGCGACGAAGTCGTTGCCAACATTCCTTTGTACAAAATGTAAAAGTCACCATCGTTTGCATAAATTTTAGCCGTCAAGATCGTTGGAAATTTATTAAAGATAACAAGCTGTGCATACGTTGTTTTAAAAATCATCCGATTCGTCGATGTAACTCAAAAAAACTTGTGGCGTTGATGATTGTCGTATGGCACATAATCCCCTTTTACATTCAAGGCCATCACATACGACCGAGAGTAATATTAATAACAACTCAACAAATTCGCGTATTTCAAATACTGTTCAAGTAAGCAACTCCGATGTTCCATTTCATACAAAAGAACGAAGACGGCCCGTCAGAAGAACTTTGTATGAAATGGACTGGTGACATAAGAAAAAATTAGAAAAATTCTAAGCACGTAAGTTTTAATATATCACAACAACAGCAAGGCTCAACTTTGTATAAGCTGCACCACGTCCGCACTATAACAAATTTAGACCTGACAAAACAGTCCCTTGACATTGATACTATAACTAATCGCCCACATTAAGTCTTTTCCTATACAATCGTACGGTCCATCAAAGCCTCTTATTTTGATTGGTCTAGATAATTATAAATTGGTTACGCCTTTAGAGGTTATTGAAGATGACTAAGATGGTCTTATAGCAACTCGATGTCATCTAGGATGGTTCGTCTATAGCAAAAATAAATCAGGCTTTATTGAACCGGAAAGACTTATGCATCTATGTATGTAAGTGCAATAAAGATACTCGCGCAGACGAATTAATGCGTCATTACTTCTCCATCGAGGCGGTGGGAATTAGCACGACTTTAAAGCCATTGTTATCAAAGGAAGATGAACGAGCGTTAAAAATAATGGAGTCCACAACGATGTTCCTAGAGTCAGAGAAAAGATGGGAAACCGATCTTCAATGGCGTTACGACAAAATTGTATTGCCCGATTCATTGCCAATGGCAGATAAATGTTTGGAATGCCTTGAAAGTTGTTTAAAAACCAGGAATTAATGCAATTTATAACTAACAAAATAAGTGACTACCTAGAGAAAGGTTATATAAGAAAATTGTGATCTAATGAGGTGGTGGCTGATGGAAAGTCGTGGCATATTCCTATTTTTGCAATTAAAAATTTAAATAAAAATAAAATGAGACTAGTATGGGATGCAGCGGCTAAAGCTGAAAATGTTGCTCTCAATAATGTTCTTCTGAAAGGTCCTGATTTTTTAACATCACTTATTGGAATATTGATACAATTTCATGAAAGACCCGTGGCCTTGTGTGGTGATATACGTGAAATATACCACTAAGTGCGTATAATTAAAGAAGATGTAAAAGCTCAAAAATTCCTATGGCGTAGTTGTGAAATGTCTCGCAAGCCAGATGTTTACGCAATGACAGTTATGACCTTTGGCGCGTCTTGTTCCCCTTCGTTAGCAAATTACGTAAAAAACGCGAACGCTGAACGTTTCGAAGAGGATTATCCCCAAGCGGTTAGTGCTATCAAGCAAAACACCTTTGTTGACGATTGGCTACAAAGTGTTAATTCGGATTTGGAAATGGTCCAATTATCACAAAACGTTAAACGTATACACAGTGAAGGCGTTTTCGAAATGAGAAATTGGATTTCAGATTCTGCCATTGTTTAAATGCTATTAATAGAAATATATCCCCAACGAAAAAATGCATTAGTGACCCGGATGCTCAATATGAAAAGGGTCTAGGTTTATGGAGGCTCCTGAAAGCGATGAATTTTCGTTTATTAAAGAAATCGACTATAATATATTAAATGAATCGACGTATCCCACCAAACATCAAATGTTACGAATTTTAATGACGATCTTTGACCCTCTAGGACTACTCAGTTACCTAGTTGTACAAGCGAAAATTATTTTGCAGGATGTATGGCGGCCAGGGGTGTCGTGGGATAAAAAAGAGAAAGAGAACGCAAAGCTTGGTGGCGATGAACGCAAAAAATAAGTAACATCATCAAAATCAGAATTCCGAGATATTTTTCACTGGTAAGTCAAAGTGATAAAAATTAATTGCACATTTTCGTAGATGCAAGTACTCAAGCTTATGCGGCAGTTACATATATTAAAGCCAACGTTAGAGATAAAATTTCAAAACGAGGGTGGCGCCATTAAAACCAATTTCTGTTCCCGGGATGGAATTAATGTAATCAATTTTAGGTCTGCGGTTAGCTAAGTTCATCCAACACGAAAATTTTTTGGACCGACTCCAAGGATTGGATTCATTCTGACGCCAGCAAATTTCATCAATTTGTAGCTGTACGCATTGGATCCCCCCAGGGGGCGCGGTCAATGCATCCTGTCTTGGTGGCTTGGTGTTGAACCTCCTGGGGTATAGGGTTATCAGGTTTCCGGACCTAGGCCTTTTTGCTGATAACCCCTAAAAACTTGTATGTTCCTACCCAATCCCTGAAACAACAGGGCAACGGGCGCGCATGCAAGTAAATTAAAGGTGAAAGCGGGTTCGCTCGCTCGTCCGGTAAGTGGGTAATCTGGTTTTTCCAGACCTTGACCTTTGGCCAGTTACCCCTTGAACTTATATGTCACTACCCTATCCCTGGACATAACAGGGCAACGGGCGTGCATATATTTAATTTAAGGAAGTAGCTCTGCCTATGCTTGTCTGGGTAGAGGTGCTACCGATACCTCAGGTTTGCAGGGACCTAAAATCGGAGGTGTTTTTAACACGCGGCTGACCAGAGTCCTATCTGGTGCCACGGGAACCAGTAGCCCCTAGGACTTGTCCTAGACTGGTTATTGGTGAGGCCCCTTCGGGGATCACGTGGTGGCTGTGGTTAAAACCCAAAGATACGCGGGAAGAGTTATGGGTCAGACGAGTGTGTCTGTAAGAGGTGCTAGTGACTGATTATAGATGCTCTCTTCAGGCCGTATATCTCTAGGTGTTGTTGCTATTCGACAAAGCTGCTCTGATGTTTTGCGGTGGGCGAAGCCTCAGGTAAGATGGGGGCACTATTTTGCTGCCGGGCCATCGGGGTAGTAGGAGGTTAGATAGCTCCAACACTTCAGCAAAGTGTCTGTACATGGTCCAGCAGCCTGTACAGAATTTGCTACCAAGTTGTCCCTCGTAGGCGCACATGTTGTTGTCTCACCCAGCATGTGCCTCTGTGAGGGGTGACGGGACGGTGGTGAACGGCTTTATTCACCCAGTGCGAAGAGCACCGTCAGGTAAGGCCTTCGGGCAGGTACTGACGTAAAATCTTTGACATATTTGTACGCATTGGAGAAATTTTAGAAGATTCATGCGTTGATGAATGGTGTTGGGTGCCTACTTTGGATAATGTCGCCGATGATGGTACGAAATTTAATAACGACCCACATATGTATGAAAACTTAAGATGGTTCAGCGGTCCAAAGTTTTTGTATTCGTCTGAAGATAAATGGGCTACTTTCAATCTTCAAAAACCCATTCAATAAACATTAAATCATGTCCAGACCTCCTCTGAAATTAATAATTGCCAACTAACGCCCGATATCTGGAGATTTAGCACATGGGAACGTTTGCGCAGAACGCAAATGTACATTTTGCGTTTTCTGCGCGTAATAATAAAAAAAGAAACATCGCAAACACTCGATTAACAATGTTATTTAGTATGTCCTTTATTTTATTCAACAAGCCTTCACTGGCTTAAGTGTATGTCGTATGACATGGGCTGTCACACCCCTCCAATCAACCTAACCTAACCTAGTATGTCCTTAATAAAGGGTGCAGAAATAGTTCTTATACGGCACTGCCAGTATGAAGCATTCCCTGAGGAAATTTTTCAGCTAGAATCACCAAATGGATTTGTAAGTCGTAAAAGTTCAATTTATAAATTGTCTCCTTATGTGGGTAAATTTGGCGTTTTAAGAGTTAGAGGTAGAATTGATGAGGCTTGTGACGTACCATTTGACGTAAAGCGACCGATAATTTTACCCCGTAATTACACTATAACCCGTCTTATCGCTGATTTTTACCATAGAAAATTCCATCACCACCAGAACGAAATAGTAATAAATAAAATGAGACAACAATTTTGCATACCCGGAATGAGAGCACTAGAGAGCACCAATACCACAGGAAATAAAAGGGGACAGGCTCTTTTAGAATATCTGAATACTAACGATCTATTAACTGTTAATACTTTTAATACGCCTACCTTTATTAATAGAATTAGAGCGGAGGTATTAGATGTAACCATATGTTCTGAAAACGTAATCGATGAAATTGCTGAATGGAGGGTACTGAACGAGCACTCATTCTCAGATCATCGTTATATTATGTTTAAAATTGCAAGGCAACCGCCAGAACCTATAACCTTTCGAAACAGGGCTAGAACTGATTGGGCAAAATTCGAAAGGTCACTTGATTCTCATTTAGGGCAGGTTTCTTTCAATCGCCTAGAAAGAGAGGACATAGACAGTAAAGTCAAAATCATTACGGACGCTTTAGTTGAGTCGTTTGAAGGAGTTGCCCACTCCGGGAAAGAAAATCCCCATACGAGAAACCCTGGATGACAGGGGAGATTCGGGCAATGGGGAGGGAAGTCCGCCGACTCTATAATAGAGCGAAACGTAAAAGATTACCAGTATATTGGGAGGATTATCGTGATAAATTCCGAAATTACAACAAGAGAATAAGAACTGCTAAACGTACATCCTGGAGGCTTTTCTGTGAACAGGTTGACAGTGTAAGCGATGTTTCTAAAATTAAAAAATTTTTGTCAAAAGCCCACATCCAGGCTGAATCATTAGTGGATGAAACGGGCAAGACAATTGAAAATGTGGAGGAAACCATTAAACTCCTCATGGATACACATTTTCCATGCAGCCCGGCCGAACTTTCGGCTATGCTGGACGATGGGAGAAGTGGTGAACATGAGGTGCCTATTATCAGCGATAGGATGGTTATGGAAGCGATAAAAAGCTTCTCTCCGTTTAAGGCTGCGGGTCCGGATGGTATCTTTCCGGCGCTCCTGCAGAAAGGGATGAATTTAGTTTCGACACCTCTTGCAGGTATTTATAATGCATGCCTAACACACGCATATATTCCAGTAGGCTGGCAGGAAGCGAGGGTAGTGTTTATCCCCAAACCTGGCAAGCCAAATTATTCTTCACCAAAGGCTTATAGACCAATAAGCCTAACTTCCTTCTTGCTGAAAACCATGGAGAGGATAATCGACGACATGGTTAAAGGCAGGATCGCAGGCCATATGCTGAGGTTCAAGCAACACGCATACGTCAAAGGTAGATCAGTGGACACTGCATTGCATAATGTGGTGTACTTTATAGAAAGGTCTCTTAATGAAAAGATGTACACTCTCGCGGTTTGCATTGACATTGAGGGGGCTTTTAACAACATGCATACCAACACACTTATCCATTCCCTGGACCAGTTTAATGTCAACCGGGCGATACGCGACTGGATTGGCAGTATGCTAAGGAATAGATGGATTAATTGTGAGGAGCACAATGTAAGTATAAGAAAAAGGGTGCAATGTGGAACTCCACAAGGGGGGATTTTATCACCCCTTCTATGGACCACAACAATATACACCCTTATTAGGACTCTGACCGATGAGGGATTCGAGACAGTCTGCTATGCAGATGACGTCATGATACTTCTGAAGGGAAGGGATCCAAATCTTTGGTGCAGGAAGGCCGAGGAGGCATTAACCCTGGCACACAACTGGGCTCAACCAAGAGGGTTGAACGTTAACCCAGAAAAAACTGAAATTGGCCTATTTACAAGAAAGACGAAGATAGCTCCATATGATGAGCCGCGCTTTCTTGAAAGGACAATAAATATTTCCGACAGGGTGAAGTATCTAGGAGTCATTCTCGATCGGAAATTAAAATGGAAAGACCACATAAACGAAAGAGTCAAAAAGGCTCATATATGTTGGTCAATCTGTAAACGGGCCATAGGCGCAAGATGGGGGCTGAATCCAGAGATGACACACTGGCTTTATAGTAGCGTTATCGGGCCGATTATGACCCATGCTTCTATAGTGTGGTGGACGTCGATGGAATATAAATGCAACATCAAAACAATACAGAAAGTTCAGAGAACCTGCTGTCTTGGTATAAGTGGGGCCTTCCGAACGACATCAACAGGGGCGATGGAAACAATATTATCTATCCAGCCAATCGAAATTCGTATAAAATACGAAGCGGCTCTTGCAGCAAAACGACTAAAGGTGATGGGTGAGTGGATCGATCAGGAACACGAAGCGCATCATCAACGAATCTTTATGGCCATAGGAGAGTCCATACCGGATAATGTTGCAAATGACCGCATACCGGAGACTAGACTAGAGGCCAACTGCGGAACATTGATCCCCGACATCCATTCCTGGTTAACCGACCCTTGGAACCAGATCCCCATGGGGCCTTATTGTTACACGGATGGATCAAGGTCGAGAGGGAAAACGGGACTTGGTGTTTATATAGAAAACACCACAGAACTGTTTTTCCGCCTGCCGGACTATTGCACAGTTTTGCAGGCGGAAGTTCGGGCGATAACAGAGTGTATCAGGGAACTCAACGTAATGGGGAGGTCAGGACTTGTGAATATATTCACAGATAGTCAGATGGCCATTAGAGCAATCTCAAAGGAACGCACTAAATCACGTACAGTTTGGGATTGCAAAAACGTTATTAACAGTTACTCGACACATGGTGGAGTGCGCATCATATGGGTGCCAGGGCACGCGGGGATAACTGGAAATGAAAGGGCAAACTCACTTGCTTCTAGGGCAATAGAGTTAGGTAATATAAGCTTGGAATGCGCGAAACCTTTCGATGCAGTTAAATCCGAGCTAAAGACTTGGGCACATAGGGCCCATTCAACTCTCTGGAATAACGGAACCATGGGAATCAATACAAAAATTCTATGGGGAGATCCAGACGAGAGAAGAACGAGGGAGCTGCTAAAACTTAGTAAGCTCGAACTAAGTAAAATAATGGGAGTTGTAACAGGGCACTCTCAACTACTGGCACATCTTAAACGCGTCGGAATAGCGGGAGGAGATGAATGTAGAGCATGTGGGGAGGAGAGCGAAACATTGGAACACTATTTGTGCCAATGCCCCGCCTTCTCACAAATAAGATCCCGATATCTTGGGGGTGACATCTTACCGGACATAAGCCGGGGAATATGCTGGAGGAAACTAAGGAACTTTGTGAGTGACACGGAGTTTCTCTAGGCCTTTGGGTCAATATATTATGGTTAAATTCAAAGGAGCGCACAACAAGCCTTCACTGGCTTAGGTGTATGTCGTATGACATGGGCTGACATACCCCTCCAATCAACCTAACCTAACCTAACAGGAAATGGGCGGTCTACCCCAAGATCGGCTAGCTGCCTTTACAAGACCATTTACCTTTACCGGTGTGGACTACTTTAGCCCTTTGGAAGTAATTGTTGACAGGCGTCGTGAAAAACGCTGGGGAGTTCTCTTTACGTGTATGACCGTTAGAGCTATACATATCGAAATATCTTCTTCATTGTCAACGGATTCATTTCCCTTAGTGCTGAAGCAGTTTGTTGCCCGTCGTGGCGTCCCAAAACGTATCTATTCAGACAACGCTACAAACTTTCGAGGAGCGAGCCGAATTTTGATCGATGAAATGCAAAAAATATCATATGATGTCGTAGAACGTAAACATTCGGAAATTGAATGGTCATTTATTCCCCTGCCACGCCTCACATGGGTGGCGCGTGGGAAAGAATTATTCGCTCCGTAAAATATATTTTATTTGATATTTTGCCACCGGAAAAGATTCAAGAAGAAGTATTAAGAGCAGCGTTAGCCGACATTGGAAACATTATAAATATGAGACCCTTAACCTATATTCCTTTGGAAACAAGTGAAAGTAAGGCTTTAACTCCAAACCATTTTTTGCTCGGGAGTTCGAGTGGTATTCGAGAAAGAGGTGAAATTGAATGCTCTGCTTCAGCACTTGCAAAAACTTTAGAATAGCTGGTAAACTAGTGGATGCATTCTGGAGGCGATGGGTACGAGAAGGCCTGTCATGTTTGACGAGACGCGCTAAGTGGTTTCAAAATCCTGTGAAGCAGATATCTGTTCACGATATCGTAATTATAGTCGATGACAATTCGAAGAGAAATACGTGGACGAAGGGAAGGGTAATCGACGTAATACGCGGCAAAGATGGACACGTACGAAACACACTTGTTCAAACTTCTAGCGGAATTTCTACGCGGGCCACAGTAAAGCTAGCTCTGCTCGATATTAACGAAGTAAACACCATCTAAAGACATAACGTTTACGGAGTGGGGAATGTTAAGGAGCGCAATAAAACAACTATATCCTGACCCTGACTTGCATAATATTTGCTGCTGAAATATTATAACAGTGCACACTTATATTTCAGCTGTCAAATAATTATAGCGTGATGGCAATTTTAGGTTAGATCTTTTCCTTTTTAGCTGCTGGTCGTGTAACATTGACATTATAATTAAAATTAAAACCTTTTAAGAAAACACAAGTATTTTACCATAACTGAATTAATTAAATAAATTGGATTTTTGCTGAAAATAAGTGTTTTTTCTTCCACGTGCCTGGCCAGCTAAAACATACAAAAGAAGAAAGTAAACCTACTTTATGCGTGAGTGGTAACTCACCCTCGGTCACCAACCACAACTTTTATCAACAAACCTACAATAACAGCAACATACATTAATAACAACTGCAGTAAACAAATTTACTTTGAGAAATTGGGTCAGACATTAATACATATGTATGTAAATAAGCATTCTTTTATTTTAATTATTTCCCAAAGTTATTCCTAGAAATAGTAAATTGCAGCATTATATAGTTTATTTCATTTCCTAAAGTTATTCGTGGAATTCATAAAACTTATTAAATTGCTTTGTAAACAGTTAATTAATATAAATACAAAAGACAATAAATATTAAATTATTATTAACCAACCAGCAAAGAAACCTAATAGTTTTATTTTAAACTATAACTCGTGCTTTGCGTTCTATATGTTTTGCTCTGTAACTTACACAGTGCAACACGAAAAAAAATAACCATATACGGACACCACTACGTGATAAAAGACTAAAAAAAAGACCCGTGTCTCCCAATTTTTCCCAAAGTCATGCACTTTTTTTTATGGGCCGCCAAAGATTTGGGGCCTCGGTATCATTTTCGCAAAAAAGTGATCATTTTCTCGGGCTCATATCTTGCAAACCGTTCCGAATTTCGATTTACTCTCTGAGGCAAACTTGTAGCTCTTGTCATAAAGAACAAAAATTGCGAACATATAAAATCAAAAAAACTTCACCTTCCAGATAAAAATCGCAAAAAACTTAAAAAAATTCGATTTTTTTTACCTTTTTCTCTTGTTCAGGTCCATAGGTAGCAAACCGTTCAAAATTCAAGGAAACAATCAACTACAAAAATTTACCTAAGATCTCAATAAACAAATTTCTACAACATATAAACTTCCTGGGAATAATTCTGAACACCGTTTTTTAATTTCATTTGTTTTTTATTTACTTCAACATTGAGATACTATGCTATCAATTACAAAAATATTAAAAAAAAAGTATTCGTATTATGTTTATAATGTTGATGGCCTTGGACTTGCAAATCGCGCTCTGTTAAGTTGTGGATCCAAATCGTCGTCAGAATCGTCCGAATCTGACTCTGATTCAGAACTTATGGTGTCCACAGGCACGTTGCTTCCAGACTGCCCTCCATCATCAGCTCTTTCTTCTTCAAATACTTCGATAACATCATACAGGGTGATCTTGTGACTCCACCAACATACCTCTGCAAGCAATGCGTCGAGGTTTTTGCCTTTGTACCGTTTTTCCATGGGCATTGTGGTTTGGTGAAACCGTTCTCCTTGCTCATCGGATTCGGTAGGAAGTTGTTTGATAAAATCGTCAAAATGAAAATGAAGAAAATGCAGCTTTAATGTCATCGATGCGCCGATTATCTCAAAATAATGCAGCATTTCTTTCACCCATTCTCTTGCTTCCGGTTCCGCGTCACGATCCCCTCCCAAGACTCTGGTGCATACACGCTGAAGGTAAACCCATGCCATTGAATGATTTTCATCAAGCGATGAATCGAAGTTGCTCTTGAATAGCCATTAAGTACGCCTGTTAAATGAAAACAAAAAATAAAGACAGAAAAGAAAACATTAACATAGTGTAAATAGTACAATTAGGTGAACAAAAATTCGTTTTAAATTTACTACAATACCTTTTCTTAATTTTGTCATCGCTACACTTTGGGAAAACGCTTTTCAAATAGTCGAATGCGTTTGGACAATTTACAACGGCCACTTCGATGAATTTTTTAACAATTCCCAATTTTATGTGGAGCGGTGGCAGCAAGATATCTTGAGTATTGTCAATTAAAGGTGCATTCTTCAGTCTATGTTGTTGTATTTGTTCATCCACACTTCCTCTTGGCCTCCACGAATTACATTGGAATTGATTCAGAGGTGAGCGTGAATCCCAATTACAAAGAAAACAAAAGAATTTTGGGAAGCCGCCCTTATCGATGATCCCTTGCAAAATGTTGATGACCTTCAAATCACAGCAAATCTTCCATTTATTTTCGTAATATTTGATTTTTTCCATTATATCTTTCAATGTTTCATAGCTTTCTTTCATGTTGATACCCATTGCTAGCGGAATGGAAGGTTTTCGGTTCGACACATGCAACAACACTGCTTTCAAGCTTGAAACAGAACCATCAATAAATAATCTCCACTCACTAGCGATGTAGTTCATTCCCATTTTTACCACCAAAGCTTTTATATCGTTGCAGTAAGCGAACGAATTGTCATCATTTAGAGTGTAGAGCATCTGAAATTCAGCTTGTCGTTTGCGGTACGCCGTAGAGTTAACATTAGCATGTGTGAGTTTTCTTTGCTTTAAAAAAAGCTGTCAAAAATATTGCAAGTCGCTGCGATAATCCCAATATGGCCCCAATGAAATCCATTTGTGTTATTAGTTGTGGTCCATCTATTCCCTGTTGGGGCTCATAATCGGTATCAAATGGATCTTCATAAGTAACACCACTTGCTTTACTCATTGCTGTAAATTCTGTAGTACGATCTGGAGTTGGCGGCCTTGGTGATACAAAATTTTCAGGTACAAGCACTGGTAGTGTGGCTGTTGCAGTTGCTTTATAAATTTTGTTCTTCTCAGCAAGTCGATTTAGACGACATGTGTAATTTACGCATGCATAGCAACTGGTAGCATCATGATCACCTGGGAGATTAATCCAGTTTACCGGCTTACAATACTTCATAGTACCTCTGCCTCCACTCAACCATGCCATGAGATTGTTATAACATTGGCGACACACTGTATTAGGTGTGTAATTTTCACCGGTCAAGTCCACTTTGTCGAAAAACAATGTATATGCTCTTTTGAATTCACTAGTTAAAAGATTATTTTCCTAAAATAAATCAATTTTTTCACACTGCATACTGAAACTGTCAGTTGTCACTGTTGTGTACGAATTATGTTGTAGCACTTTATATAACTTTCACCGCGTCACTTTTTTCACTTTTGCGGCTACCTAAGCGCTACCTAAACGGTGTTCAGAATTATTCCCAGGAAGTTTATATGTTGTAGAAATTTGTTTATTAAGATCTTAGGTAAATTTTTGTAGTTGATTGTTTCCTTGAATTTTTGAACGGTTTGCTACCTATGGACCTGAACAAGAGAAAAAGGTAAAAAAATCGAATTTTTTTAAGTTTTTTGCGATTTTTATCTGGAAGGTGAAGTTTTTTTGATTTTATATGTTCGCAATTTTTGTTCTTTATGACAAGAGCTACAAGTTTGCCTCAGAGAGTAAATCGAAATTCGGAACGGTTTGCAAGATATAAGCCCGAGAAAATGATCACTTTTTTGCGAAAATGATACAGAGGCCCCAAATCTTTGGCGGCCCATAAAAAAAGTGCATGACTTTGGGAAAAATTGGGAGACACGGGTCTTTTTTTCAGTCTTTTATCACGTAGTGGTGTCCGTATATGGTTATTACACACAGTGTTATCACACACAATTACCCTGATTCTATTTTTTCAACACATGCACAAAACGAAACAATGCACAGAGGAGTATTTGACCCAAAAAGCTGGCCAAAATTATTAAGCGTGTTTTTTGTTTTAAAAGTTTAACTTTTTTGATAGTTTAAGCTTTAGTTTGCTAGAAAAAATTTAGTGGCAGGTTATTATATATATACTTTTAATATATATACATATATATATATATATATATATATATATATATATATATATATATATATATATATATATATATATATATATATATATATATATATATATATATATATATATATATATATATATTAATTCATTATCCGTACACGGTATGCCACGCTACACGATTGTTGTGTATTTTTAGAAAAATTATTTATTATTACGTATGCCGGTCTCCCCCTCGCATTCCGCCAAAATTTGGGTTGCAACTGTACTTTATTCTAATAGCAACTCAAATTAAATTTATATAATCGAACTATTGTAGTTGTGCAGATACAAAGAAATAAAACATAGCTTCTTATGGATGTTACAATGTCCCCCTTGTCAAAATTATAATTTATTCAATATTGAATATTAAAAAAATTTGTCTCGTAGCTTGGCTTCCTATAAGGGATAAACAACCAAATAAACAAAAACATATTCACTTTTAATATTTATTTTATATTATTAAATATTCATCACATGAAAAAATTAAACTAACTAAAGAGATCAAATTATGATCATGTCATACGTATTTCATCATGGGCGGCATCATCCGTATCAGGAAGAAGTATCTGATGAAAAAGGCTTTTTTATCTTTTGTGTCTTTTGTGTATTACAGCTTAAAAAAGGGTCACTGCTCAAAAATAACCTATTTAAAATATCATTTCCATGTTATCTCTCAAAGTTGCAAAACTCTTATAAGAAATCTGCGCAATAAGCCATATATGTGTATTTTTCAAAGTGCATTTTCCCGTTACTTAGTTAACACCCTGATACTTGGGTGCATTTTTTATATACCTATACCGTTTTTAAATGTAGTTTTGATTTGTAACGCTTTTAAATTAGATATGTAGTACATAGCTAAATTGTCCTGGAGACGATCAAGTCTTATATAGACCGCAGGTATACAAAAACAGTCTAATAAGTGTGTATGCGTATGGTTGGCTTATAATTATTCCTGATAAGACAGTTAGTAAATTTGAATTTAAGAACTGAATTTTAAGAAATTCCTTTTTTAAGGGCGGGTAATCCATCACATTGGTAGTTGTTAAAAGTAATTTAAATAATATTTCACATCAATAATTCGAAAAACACAAAAGTTTATGACGACAATAAAGTATAAGAAAAAGTGCCTTATGAGCAAAAATAGAAAAAAGATAAAATTAAAAAAAAAAATCACCAAAAATAATGGCGCAAACTTTTTTCTTTTTTCTTAAATTAGAGATCTCATATTTTATTGTGGTGTATAACATTATTTGTAGAACAGCTAACCTTTCACTTTCAAAATACTTTTCCTTTTTTTTGGTAAGAATTTATATATAATTTTATATATAATTTTTTTATAATTAATATTTTTAAAATAAATATTTGAGATAATTTTTTCTTTTTAAATATAAAAAATAGCTGCTTATGGAATTTTTCAGGTAAAAAAAAATCAATGTAATACCTCTATTCGTTTAGCCACAAAAAATATCATATAAATATTTTGAAATCGAAAAAAATCAATAAAAACGCATGCAATTTCCTTCACTTTCCTGACTTTAACAGTATCCCACAACTACAAATCTTACAATCTTTAAAATGCACGATATGATGTAGAATTTTGTTTTCTATCGATCTGCGTAATTACTTCTTAGGATTTTATCAAATTAATTTTTGCCTTTTTGCCAGCTTTTTGGGTCAAATACTCCTCTGTGCAATGCATAGAACGGATGGTATGGACTTTAAACTTTACTTATTCCTCTCTTTTTGCTACGCCTCACAATTTTGACGGAGTGTGTAGCAAATTGGTGATATTGGATGTGTGTTTTATGACTCGATTGTAGCTATATAAATCCTGTATAAATTACCTTAGTTTATTGTATAAATTTCTCTATTTAAGTGATTAAATTCTTTTCGTATGTGGTATGAGTTCAATTTATATTCTACATGCAATAATTGCTTGTGGTATAGTTTTTTATTTATCTAATTGACCTATCGCCTAAATGTACTGTGTATACTGCTGACGTTTATAGATTCTTGTAATAAGCAAGGTTATTATTAACAGCAACCATCAATTGGTTGAAAAGTGCAAAAGTTTGTGAACTAATGTTGAAATAGTTATTACGAAAGGCAGTTAATAAATTTGTGAATTTGTAAGTAGGTATTTGCGTATATATTTGTTAATTTTTCCGACCTAATGATATGTAATTTTTGTTTTTATTTTTATTCCGGCTCTAGGTCATATATTAAATAAAACTTCTTTTTTTTTTGTTTTATTTAAATTTTATTTTTTTATTCCATATTTCGATCACCATCGGTTCTCTTCTTCAGGAATTTAAGTAAAGCAAACTTTATCATATTTTATAAGGCAAATTACATGTGATAGTTATCAAAGAACAAATTACAACAAAAAAAAATTATTTAATATATGACCTAGAGCCGGAATAAAAATAAAAACAAAAATAGGTATTTGCAATTGTAAATGTGACTTTAAATAAGAGCTGAGAAATGACAAAATAAGATGGAATGAATGTGCGGAAATCGTTTAAAAATTAGTAACGAAAATTTAGTTTCCAAAATGAGTTCAATAGAATTATTTTTTGATTCAGACGATGACCAATATGAGGTTCGATGTTAATTAGGAAGAATGCGGCAACGAATAAGGAACGCTTATACGCTTAAAATATCAAATACTAAAGCAGTGCAATTTCACAACAATGTTTCGGGGTGGCACAACCGACTGTCTCCCATATTTTACAAGAACTCTTACCATAAATGGAAAGCTCTTTGTGTCCAAAATATATAAGCTGCACTTACACTGAGAAAGAAGGGAATCAAAGCCATTATATTTTTATCGGAAAAGTGGCATTCTCAATGCCATTGGATGCATAGGTGTGGAATACACATCAAAATCAACAAGCCAAATTAAATTTCGTTTCTTGCAATTTTATTGTAAACCCCACTAAATTAATTGCAGTCTTGTGCCCATCAAATGCAAATCCGCCATATTAATGCCAAAAATCCAGGATCTTCCCACGATTCACACATCTGGAATACTTCACCTTTAAAATCATTTTTGAAGACCGACAAAAGACAGCAAGGAAAGGAGTACCTTAACCTGTGCTTTGCCAGTTAGCAAAAGTTTATTTGCTTTCTTTTATTTAACAGGCGACGGTGGATATCCTTTGTCTTCTTTGATTCTTACTCCATATAGGGATGCCGAAGAAGGCTCTGTAAGAAGTCGGTTTAATACCAAACATGCCCAAGCCCGTAACATTGTGAAACGAACAATTGGGCTTTTAAAAGCCGCTTTCGGTGCACACTTGGTGCAATAGAATTGCATTATGTGCCAGAAAAAGGAACACGAATTGTGAATGTTTGTGCGGCACTCCACAACATTTGCATTAACTACAGTGTGCGTAATCTATAGATAAACGCCGATATGAAAGAAGACTTAAGGGAATATGCAGATTCTATAGCCATACTAGAGCAATCAGAAGCAGGACGTCTTCTGAGAGATTCAATCGCTAGTACTCTATAAATAAACATATAAGTATGTATGTATACATTTTCGAAAAGTTTAAAATTTTACTTTATTTGTAATTCCATAAAAAAGTAAAAAACAAAAGTAAAAAGGAAGAAACAACAGTAAACAAAATTTTTCTTAAAAACCTACCAACTATTTGCACAAAAAAACCGAAATTTTTTATGCATAGGATCTCACAGCAGTCATTTTATCATAGGAACATTTTAGTAAATTAAGGCAGCTTGTTTTACTTACTAAATAAAGAAAAGTCAACGAAATGTCTTAAAGAACTAGATAAAAGTTTTTTGTTTGTTTTGCATTTCAGATCCTTCCAAACACGCTGACAGGTGGATCTAAACTATTTAGCTCTGTCCTATATTCCTCCCATTCTTGTTGCTCATAATATGCGCCCTGTGCATAAAATCAAATATTTAGTTTATTTGTAATGATATTTATTTATTTATTACTATTTATTTATTACTTACATTTCGATTGAATATTTTTCTCCTACTATTTTGTAATTGCCAAAAAGAGATCTAATTTTCCGTTAATAGCTATTCACAATGGTGATTATACGGTTGCTAGTTAAAAAATTAGGGTTGATACTTCTTTTCATCCGCTGACATTTCGTAATACCGATTTATCAGCTTTGTTGTAAAATTTTCTCTTATCAACCGCAAGTTGCTGTTGATAATAAGCCCGAATACGTCGATGACAACTTTGTGGATACCGGGCACAGAATATAACCTATGGTACCGGGCTTATAAGTTATTTTAGGATCATTGTCTTTGATGATGGCTTTTGCTCGTTTTGATTTGTAATTGATGTAAGTGTATGTAATTGTGTAATATATTTCAAATTGTTGCTAGTAGTTCTTTTTCACATAGTACTTAATTTTGTTCGGTAGTGCTTATGTGTGATCTAACAAATAAATCGGGTTTCTATTCTGACTCAAGGCAGCACCAAAGACTGTTTAATGGGAATGCATCTTTATATAAGTGCGAACGGTTTCTCTTTGGAATTATTCCACTTTTTCTTTCAGAAAATATTATAACATACTTACAGCTATGGCTTATTGATCTAAGTTAATTTTTATCTTTAGTTTTACTTATTCTAATATAAGAATTTTTTCCCTTGGGACGTAGGACCAATAGCTTATATATTCGGCCGTAATCTTACACAAATCTCCTACATTAACGTTTAGTTTCTGGTAATAGTAAGTTTTCTTGGAGCCCGTAGCTATTTTGCTATACTTAATAATGTGTCCAAGGAATTTAACTTTTTTTTAGCAAATTCATTTTATTCAATAAAAATTAGTATTACAAAAAATTTGGCCTTAGCGTCCTTTGGACATTGTTGAGCCTAGTTGGCAAAATAGTTATAAGTAAAATTTTTGTGATATTCTTCCGACGGGGTTTGTTTGAATTTGGAACGATTTTCCGTCATCCCACGTCAAATTTGGTTTATGAACAGACCGGTTTCGGCTTTGTGCCATCTTCAGTGTTCTCGAATACTAAATCGTTTTTCTCGCTGTACGTTGTCTTTTGTATGGTTCGTTTTTTCTTTCTTTGCCCCTTTGTGTTTCTCTCTCTCGTCCTTGTATGTCTATGTGTCTCTCATTCTCTCCCTCTCTCTACCTGCTACCTGTTCCTCTCATTTTTTATATACCATGTCTGTGCTCCCTGCCTTTATATCGGGGCGATTATTTAATAGGTGTATTATCTGTATGCAGGTAGTAATCTATGATTGTGCGTTTTTGGATTGGCCTTTTGTCTTGTACATCTGTTGTTATATTTTTCGGTTCCGTTAAATTATTGTTCTCTTTTGTGTAAAAATATTTTAATGGTTCAAATATTATGTCCGAGGCAGTGTTTATTTGTTCATTTATTATTCTCCCGTCAAAAGTTTTCTGTTTGTATATTTCCATGTTTTCTAATACGTTCAACCGCCGTCCTTTATGCTGTATGTGTAACAGTTTAACCGTTTTTCTAATATGCGCTGGTGTACATTTTTTGTTGAATATGTGGTTCGCAAAATTCGATTCAGGTGTTGTTCCTGGTTCTCTCATTTTTTTGTTGTAGTCTCTCATATGTTCCCGAAATCTGGTTTTTATCTTTCGTCCTGTTTGTCCGATGTAACTGTGTTGGCATGTGCAAGTTAATTTGTATACTCCTTGTTTATCCAGGCAGTCTGTCTCGTTTGTGCTGTCTTGGAGTATTCTACCCAAATTGTTATTTGTTCGGAATGCTGTGTTAATGTTGTGCTTTCTAAAAAATTTAGCAAGTTTGTATGTTGATGTGCCCATATATGTTAAAGTAGCCCAAGCTTTCTTCTCCTGCTCCTGTTCTTTGTTCCGTTCCCCACTTGTTTTGATATCTCTTCTGATTTTGTCTACCAATTTTTTCCTATACCCGTTGTTTTCCGCTATGCTATAAATTATTTTCAACTCCTTTCTATATGCCTCCCGCGTTAGTGGTATTCGTTCAAGTCTCGTTACTAATTGTCTAATTGCCGCGTTTTTGTGTTGTTGAGGATGGTTTGATGAATTGTGTATTATTGTGTCTGTAGCAGTTGGTTTCCTGTATATTTCGTATTCGATCCTATTTAAGCTCTTGTTTGCCCGAATTGTTAAGTCTAGATAATTTATGCTATTGCCTTCTTCCACTTCCATTGTGAATTTTATGTTTTTGTGTTGTTTGTTCAGTAGATCCAGAATTTGTTCCTCTTTATTTCCTTCCAGTATACATATAATATCATCTACGTATCTCGCATAGAATGTAACCCCGAAATTGGTTTTTAGGTTCTCGACATATTTCTCTTCTAAATTTTGCATAAATATTTCCATTAGGATTGCTGATGTTGGATTACCCATTCCTAGTCCATTGGTTTGTCTATATATGTTATTGTTGAATTTGAAATAATTTTGCTCCAATGTGGCTTTTAGCGTATTTGCGAGTTGCATTGAAAACTCTACGTCTTTTGTTTTGTTGAGCAGTGTTTTATGTACAATGTTTATTGTCTCTGTTGTTGGAATTGATGGATACAAGTCTTTTATATCAAATGAGACTAGCCTAGTGTTTTCTGTTATATCCACGCTCTGTAGCCTATTAACTAATTCCGTGGTGTTGGCTATTGTGTGTTTGTTTTCTAGGTCCAAGTTGTCTTTCAGTATTGTTTTTAGGTATTTCGATAGTTTGTAGCTCGGGGCCGATTTGTAATTAATTATGGGTCTCATTGGTGTATTCGGCTTATGTATTTTCGGTAGAGCAATCATGGATGGAGCGCATGGGTTCATGAGTGTTAACGAGTACGATATGTTTGGTGTTATTATTTTGGTTGCCTTTTTGATTATTTCCCTGACTTTCGCCTGGTATTCGTCTGTAGGATCTTTCCTAATTTTCCGACATTTAGTGTCTTCTATCAACTGCTCCGTTTTGGTAATGTAATCATTTTTGCTGATTAATACCGTTGTGTTTCCTTTATCTGCTTTTGTTGTTACGACATTATTAGATTTAAGTTTTTGTCTTAAATTTCTAACAGCTTCGCATTCCCTGTTTTGACTCCTTTTAGATTTGATCTCCTTCTCTATTATGCGTTTGCAGGTATATCTGGCTTGATCCTGCTCCTCGTTTGGTAGCATCGATATTGCCACCTCTGTGTCCACAATGGTTTGCTCTATTTCCCTCCTTTTATTATTTTCTCGGATATTGTGCTTTAGCCCCTTTTTCAGTAACTGAGCTTCTTCATCATTGACTGCCATTTCAGTTAGGTTTATAAATCTAGTGTGGAAGTTGTGTTCTTTGTGTAGCTTGCAGTTTGCCGATCCTGTTAGTTAGTCGAGTTTTTTGTTTAAATTCTTGTATTTCTGTTCAATTGCTCCCGCGTTCGCTGTGTTTACTTGGTCAAATATGTCCATCAGTATGTTGGTTGGGACTCGTTCTGATAATTGTAAGTGAATGTGTAGAAGTTCAGAGTTCGTCATTTCCTTTTTCTTATATAGGCTCTGGATTTCAAATTTTACGAAACTTCTTTCCGCTATTCTAACAGTCTTCTTACTAGCTACTGTGTTTGTCTTTAGTTGTATTTTAGCGTATTTTGGTGTGACATTCAATGCAAGGCATTGTTTGTTAAACCAAATGTTTGCTTTTATTGTACTTATTTTCAGTTGACGTAGTTTGTAAATTGTTATAAGTCCAATTGTGTCCGAGTTATAAGCCTGACAGGCATTTGTCGATTTTTGTGATATTCTTCCGACGGGGTTTGTTTGAATTTGGAACGATTTTCCGTCATCCCACGTCAAATTTGGTTTATGAACAGACCGGTTTCGGCTTTGTGCCATCTTCAGTGTTCTCAAATACTAAAAAAAAAAAAAAAAAAAAAAAAAAAGTATTTGAGATATAACAGAAAACACTAGGCTAGTCTCATTTGATATAAAAGACTTGTATCCATCAATTCCAACAACAGAGACAATAAACATTGTACATAAAATACTGCTCAACAAAACAAAAGACGTAGAGTTTTCAATGCAACTCGCAAATACGCTAAAAGCCACATTGGAGCAAAATTATTTCAAATTCAACAATAACATATATAGACAAACCAATGGACTAGGAATGGGTAATCCAACATCAGCAATCCTAATGGAAATATTTATGCAAAATTTAGAAGAGAAATATGTCGAGAACCTAAAAACCAATTTCGGGGTTACATTCTATGCGAGATACGTAGATGATATTATATGTATACTGGAAGGAAATAAAGAGGAACAAATTCTGGATCTACTGAACAAACAACACAAAAACATAAAATTCACAATGGAAGTGGAAGAAGGCAATAGCATAAATTATCTAGACTTAACAATTCGGGCAAACAAGAGCTTAAATAGGATCGAATACAAAATATACAGGAAACCAACTGCTACAGACACAATAATACACAATTCATCAAACCATCCTCAACAACACAAAAACGCGGCAATTAGACAATTAGTAACGAGACTTGAACGAATACCACTAACGCGGGAGGCATATAGAAAGGAGTTGGAAATAATTTATAGCATAGCGGAAAACAACGGGTATAGGAAAAAAATTGGTAGACAAAATCAGAAAAGATATCAAAACAAGTGGGGAACGGAACAAAGAACAGGAGCAGGAGAAAAAAGCTTGGGCTACTTTAACATATATGGGCACATCAACATACAAACTTGCTAAATTTTTTAGAAAGCACAACATTAACACAGCATTCCGAACAAATAACAATTTGGGTAGAATACTCCAAGACAGCACAAACGAGACAGACTGCCTGGATAAACAAGGAGTATACAAATTAACTTGCACATGCCAACACAGTTACATCGGACAAACGGGACGAAAGATAAAAACCAGATTTCGGGAACATATGAGAGACTACAACAAAAAAATGAGAGAACCAGGAACAACACCAGAATCGAATTTTGCGAACCACATATTCAACAAAAAATGTACACCAGCGCATATTAGAAAAACGGTTAAACTGTTACACATACAGCATAAAGGACGGCGGTTGAACGTATTAGAAAACATGGAAATATACAAACAGAAAACTTTTGACGGGAGAATAATAAATGAATAAATAAACACTGCCTCGGACATAATATTTGAACCATTAAAATATTTTTACACAAAAGAGAACAATAATTTAACGGAACCGAACAATATAACAACAGATGTACAAGACAAAAGGCCAATCCAAAAACGCACAATCATAGATTACTACCTGCATACAGATAATACACCTATTAAATAATCGCCGCGCTATAAAGACAGGGAGCACAGACATGGTATATAGAAAAATGAGAGGAACAGGTAGCAGGTAGAGAGAGGGAGAGAATGAGAGACACATAGACATACAAGGACGAGAGAGAGAAACACAAAGGGGCAAAGAAAGAAAAAACGAACCATACAAAAGACAACGTACAGCGAGAAAAACGATTTAGTATTTGAGAACACTGAAGATGGCACAAAGCCGAAACCGGTCTGTTCATAAACCAAATTTGACGTGGGATGACGGAAAATCGTTCCAAATTATAAGTAAAATCTTAATTATGGAAAAATTATAGTAAATATATTATAAAATTAATAGAGTTTGATATATACGTATGTATACACAATTATGATTTTTTATGTTATACTGTTTAATTATGTCAATGAGATCAATATCAGAAGCATTTCTAAGTTATCAAATAAGAATTCTTTAATACTTTTCTTGAGAACTGATTTTTTTTGGATGTTTCTTTTGTCTTCCAATAACCCATTATATTCCATACCATCCATATGTTCCACCCTTTGTTTGGTTTTCTTTATGCGACAACACGCTATTTTCGAATTATTCGCATTCCTTGTATTGAAAGCAGATTGATGTCTCGAGAACAGAATAGTATAATGACCAATTTTATGCATGGATTTATAGGCAAACAATAAAAGTTGTAATTTATATAATCCATATACGGGAAGTATTGTTTTGGACATGTCTCTGTATAAAGATAACGTGGAAAAAGACAATGGCAAGTTAAAAACTTCTATGAAGAATTTTAATTTTTCTATTGTTAACTTTTAGGATATTGAATATACATAGAATATATGTATGTGCTGCATATGTCCTTATGGCGAGGAAGAATATATGATTACATAGTCTTTATATAGTATGCAACTTTTCCTATAAATTCTCCTAAAATCAATTGGTAAAATATTTTGATTGCAGTAAACTGCATCTTGTTGTATTCACGTCTGTAATTATATACATTTATTTCGGTAATCGTATGTTCGTTAAATTTTCTGAAGCCTAATTTTCGTATTGGTTTACATTTGCGTCAGTTCCTTTCTCGTGAGCTATTAATATGAGTGAATTGTAAGAATTAAAACTTATTTAATTATTTTTTCTTCCAGCGGTTTTCATGTTTCTTTGTTTGCAAGTTTTACATCATTAAGTTTTCTGTATATTGTATTGTCCACATTGGGTCGTTTCAGTTTCTTTTAATGCTTGCTTCAATAGTAGGAGCAAAGGTGTAAGGACATACTTTATGTTTAAATATCATGAATTTCAATATTTTATTGTTTGTTGTTGGCTTAGCTAGGTATATGCCTGCATTTCATAGGCGCTAACCAAATCATCAGTACCCTCGTGAGAGTGATGTGATATTCTTTTGGTTAGTTGCATATAAGTATGCATTTAAAGTAATGCACTGTTGGTATGTTGTGTTGACTGGAATCGTACTTTCTGCAGGAAAGTTCATATAACTCTTGCGATTGTTTTAGTGCTGACGTCTTGTATCGGTATTCTCATTAAACATTTAGTTAAAAAAGAGAATTTTGAAAGAAAGTTGAAATTTGAAATGGGTAAGTTAATACAAAATTAATTCTTGCAGTACATTACTAAGGCGTTATGAATAGGATTTAGCAAACGGCATGCAAAAATATTAAAATCCCATGCAGTTCCCTCTTTAGACACTTCTCCTATTGAAAGTGAAACGAAAACTACTAAAGACTCTGAAGTTGCAAATGTACATGAAAGACTTTGTGAAACTGGAAAGCAAAATGTTATTTCGAATAGTTTTGAAGAAAATTTGGTCGCAGAAAATGCTCCATGGCCAACTGATCTTGAAGAAGAAGATAGCCTCCAAACTTACATTAAAACTTTGGAAATGAAAATGTATGTAAACTTTTTAACATTAAGCAAATATTTATTTGAAGAGTGGTAAAAAGTCAGTGTGATATCATAATAAAAAATTTATCTCGTCGTATTCAGAAATTAAGCTTTGCAAACGTTAATCTTGAGAAGGCCTTGAGACGTTTGCTCAATCAATCAATCAATCAATCAATTTGATAAAATAACAATTCTACGCCTAAAAAGCAAAACGAATATTATATAATTTTACCATTTGAATCTATCAAACATTTAATATAGTATTGAAAACATGTTATTCACCACTTTGTATGATATTGAAACAGCAAATATGAATTCTAGAAAGTTAATTAGTTTTAAGTTTATTTTCAAGTTAAAAACAAGCGTTGAAATTATGTTTTGTCTTTTAATTCTATCCATCTATAAAATATTTTCTTTTTGAAAACTATTTTTTATTTGCAGCAATAGTGAAATATTGTAATAAAAGTAATGAAAATCTATATATAGAGTTCTTATAATTTGTTTGCTTTTAAAAATTTGGTTAGAAAAATAACAATTTGTCCCACTGTGATGTTTTTACACAAACATAATCACCCCTATCGTGAATAAGAAGTGAAATTTTTGTTCACGTGAAATTTTTATTCCACCCGAACAGAAAATTGGTATCGGGAATTTCACGTGAACAATTTTTTCCACAACTTGAACAGCTGTGCAAAGTGTAATATGTTATCAGTGTAATTTGAATGAACATTTGAAAATAAAAGATGTACATACACATAAAAAGATATACATACACATAAAGGTGCAGAGAAATATTGCAGAATAAAGCAATACATACATACATACATACGTATTAGCAATAATTTAAAAAAATAGTTGTTAAATTAAAGTTGTTTTTTTTTCTAATAATCGAAGTTTTATTTCTTCAATTTCTAGTAATCTTTGGGTTTTCTCTATTTTATTATTGACTTCTTTCAGCCGAAGTTCTTTGCACACCGCATGATGCCGCTCTATCATTTTGAATTTTTTAGCCTCGAGTTCGTTACCTTTTTCCAACGACCGGTATACTTTTCTCATTATCACCTGCATTTCTTTATTGTGACAGTTTAATCTTAACAAATCATGTCGATCACACAACTTAAACATGATTGGTTTATGATTAAAGGTTGATTTTCTTTGTCTCAGGACATTATGAAAATTCTTATGTACCAATTCTAAAAGAATTTCCAAGGGAAAAGAAATGTCGGTTGTTTTAATTGGCCAAAAATTCATAGATAAAATGAGAATGTCACTTTGAAATTTATGATTTTGTCCTAAAATTACTTTTTATCAGCCTTAAATTTCTAATTAGACAAAAAATACTTACATGATGTATGCATTCCCCAAGCAAAATCAAAGTGAACAAAACAATGAAAAAATTCCACATATTGTACGAAAAAACAACATTCACGATAAGGGGAATTTTGTTTTAAGTGGAATTTTTTCGGGGGAAATTATTCACGATTGCAATAATGTGGAATGTGGAATGATTTCATGCGGAAAATTATTCCCGATAGGGGTGAATAGTTCTACAGCTGAATTTTATTAGCCAATGAGAACACAGCTTGAGTGACGTCAGAGTTCCAACATGCGCAGAAAAATTTTTTTATGGCTGCGTGATGGCGTAATCTTTATTTAATCATTCTTGATATAAAGTACAATATAAAATATACTGTGGGACGATTGATTGAATTTCATTTGTAGTCAGAGCAGTCTTGGCTGTCATCTTCAATCTTCTTTTTCTTACTATGAAATAAGAATAAGACGGAAAATCGTTCAATATTCAAGCGAACCCTGTCGGAAGAAAAATACCACACTCAGCATCTTCAATATGACACAGACTTCAAATCCAGGAAAGAAAACATCATGCAACAACAACTTTATGTTAAAATCATTGGAAAATATTAAAATTTTACTATTTCCAGGTCACAAGATATTAATCTTATTGGAAGTTATTTCTTTACTAGGATATGTACAGTGTACATTGTACACACATGCAACGTATTAGTATGTTTATACACCACGTGTTCATTATTTTTATTTCTTAAAAATTTTATACATATGTATATGTATATAAATGTACAAATTAATGTATATGTCCATATTAATTTGCAGGTTACGCATGGGAAATGTGCATGGCTGGGGTGGGCCGTTAGGACCCACATACAGGAGAATGCAATTGACTCTACAAAAAAAAATTATCAAACAACAAAGAAATTTCGGAATGCTTGTTGCAGTACCTTCATTTGCTGGACATTTGCCTGTTGCAATGCAAGAAATATATCCTAAATCAAACTTTTCCCGTATTGATCGTTGGAATAAATTTCCCGACAAATTTTGCTGTGGCCTTTTTCTACATCCAAATGATCCTTTATTTAAAAATATAACGAATGTATTTTTGAATAAAGTTATAGACAACTACGGCTCCGATCATATTTATTTTGCAGATCCGTTTAATGAAATACAACCAGACATAGTCGATTCTTCATATTTAAACATGACAGCGTATCACATATATAATTCCATGCGCTTGGTTGATAATGAAGCACTATGGTTGATGCAAGGCTGGATGTTTGTGAAAAATATATATTGGTCGGACAAACTGATCAAATCTTTTTTAACAGCTGTACCGCTTGGTAGACTCTTGATATTAGATTTGCAAAGTGAACAATTTCCACAGTACGAAAGAACGCGTTCCTATTATGGTCACCCATTTATCTGGTGTATGCTTCACAATTTTGGTGGAACCCTAGGGATGCATGGCTCAGTTAATAATATCAATACACGAATAGGAAAGGCGCGCTCAATGCAAAATAGTTCTATGATTGGTGTGGGAATTACACCTGAAGGAATTAACCAAAACTACGTAATGTATGCTTTGACATTAGAGCGGGCTTGGCTTAAGAATGATATTAATTTAACGTTGTGGTTTAACAAATATTCGGATGTCCAATACGGTATCATGGATACTAGATTACATGAAGCCTGGCAATTGTTGAGAATTTCCGTGTACTCTTATTATGGATTAAAAAAAATTCGCGGGAAATATGTCATTACCCGACGTCCTTCTACACGCCTAAATGTTTGGACATGGTATAATTTTTCTTATATTCATGAAACCTGGTTTAAGCTACTGGAGGCAAATGCTACTATTCCAAATACTCATTACGTTCAATATGAAAACGATCTTGTAGATATCACACGGCAATTTTTGCAAGCAATTTCAGATCGCATATACATTAATTTAATAGATTCATTCAAGCGGAATGAAGTAGAGCGCTTCTATTTACTTTCTCAGAAGATGTTAAATGCTTTAGATGATATGGAATCAATACTGTCCACTCATAAAAATTACCTTTTGGGGCCTTGGATTCAAAACGCTAGGAATTGGGGTAGTACAGCTGAGGAAAAAGATAAATTTGAGTTTAATGGAAGAAACCAAATAACTCTTTGGGGACCATCTGGCCAAATAATAGATTATGCAACTAAGCAATGGTCTGGTATAGTAAGAGATTTTTTCAAGCCTCGATGGCAACTTTTTCTTGAACATTTAAGTATTAGCTTGAAAACTGGTGAGCCGTTTAATAACACTTTTTTCAGTAGCATAGTCTTGACAAAAATAGAGCTACCATTTAACTTCCAAAAGAAAATGTACCCAACTCAACCACATGGCAACACTTACAATAATTCAAAATGCACTTTTAGAAGGTGGTCCAATTTCTTATCAAACGAGAATAGCTCAAATTATTTGTTAAGAGTTAATGTTAAAATAATAAATTAAATATAAATCTTGAATGTGTTTAATTTCATGTTCTATTTTTTGATAGTTTTATATTATTTTTTAACAATTTATTTTTATCAAGCTTAAGGTCTTCTTTTTTTATTTTTGATAATCGATATTTCGGTGCTCATGGAGTGTCATCTTCAGGATATTTGTTTATTTTATATAAATTTCATATATATATATATATATATATATATATATATATATATATATATATACTGTTACGTTCCTACCTCTTTAAAAACGTTTTCCGAGGATTCCTTAATTGCAATGAAATTAAACGCACAATACTTCGATTTTCAGAACTTAACAGCTACTACTTTATTGACTTTATTTAAAAGTACTATCCACTCTTTATATTTTAGACAATTTACACTGCGACAGCTAAATCCAAACTACTCACTCACTGAGTACTGACTCAACACCACAGAATATACACAGAATACCCAACTTTGACGTTTAAAAAGGGTCCGAATCATATTTTGCATAAACTTTGTATAACGTGCATAAAGTTTGTGTGAAGAGATATCTATATAAAAACAACTAGATTAGCTCTCCCTTTCACACAAACTTTATGCACGTTTTCAAAGTTGTCGGGTCTATGTATAGTTTATGCTCAACACTGACTGACTACTGACTGAACCCCTGAACATTGATGTGCACAGCTTATAATATAAGCCTTATATACTCTCAGTGATCATTTCTCGAACATTCATAATGTTTGTAGAAGCTGTACACATCATCGTACACTTAAATTAAACATAAACACAAACATACATACATATACGCTCGATTCAGACGTATTTATGGCATGTTTCTACACAACAAGTGACTCAAAAATGTTACTCAATTAAGCATGAAAATTTGCTTTGGGCGTTTATAACACAAATGTCAAGTTTTGTTGGGTGAAAACGTAAGAGCTGTGGTTTCTACAGTGCAATTTCAATTGTCACTATTGTCAAAAAAAAGTGACTGTGTGCATGGCAAAATAATATCTTGCTAATTTTTTTTCTAAAAAAGAAATAAAAAATAATTAAGAATTCACATCAAATATACATAATACTACATATAAATATGGATTTAAAGAATAAAAAGTTGTAAGTGTGCATATACACATGTATGTATATACATATGTACGTATATGTATTAATAAATTTTGATTTATAAATAAAAAAACAGCTGCTTTTGTATTCGGTCTAGAGTTGCCATTGAGTAATAAAAAGATTCGATTTTGTATGGAAAAAAGTAAACGAAATACTAAAATTTTACTGTGGCAATCCTGCAATTTGATAAAACGTAAAATGCTAGGTAACAGTACGTAGGTTAGACAAGTGGGTTATAAAAACTCATTTTGTTATGTACTTGTCTGAGTAGTACTTGTTTGTTTGTTTGCTTACTTGTTATGTAGAAACATGCCATTAAAGTACAAATGCCGACGGACAACAACAACAATAATCATGAGCTTATTCGTTATTTCAACCACTTAAGCTGAAAGTCCATACCATCCGTTCTATGCGTCGATGCCATTCATGCGTCTGTCAAAAAAGTAGATTCTGTGTAATTGTATGTAACAAGTTACAGAGCAAAACGCATAGAACGTATAGAACGCATAGAACGCATGAAGTAGGTTTACTTTCTACTTTTCTATGCGTCTCATGCGTCATGAGAAAGAAGTGAAAAAAGGTCAGTTGTGTTTGTTAACCAGGGATAACAAATTATATTTTATGTTCAATGATATCGATTAAAAATTTGTGTGGTGGATTTTAATTTTCTCTTTTTTTTTGAATTAAAAAAGTTTTTAATAAAAGAAAAACCTTTCGCATTAAAGTGTACAACTACTTTTATTGATAAAATATATTAAAGTAAATTTTTAACATATTTTTTTCATTAAGAAAATTTGCGTTCTAGTTATCGATTAGTTTTATGTACCGAGTGTCACCTTGTTTCAACTATTATTTTTTTAATCAACTACAAGGGAAAATAATGTTATTGAAGCTGCAAAAATACAACTCAATTCTCATTTCGTGTTCTTTTGCAGCTTTCCGTGGGACCAAAATATTATGTATATGAACTCAATGACTTCTATAAATTCTTTTAAAGTCACAATTTCACATTCCATTTTTGCCTAAATTTGTTCTATTTGATAAAAATATTTACACTACAGCTGATCAAAATAAAAAAATTTACACATGAAACCCATTGTATGTAACTTCAAGCATAGAACGCACAGCATACGCAAAAAACGCATACGCATAGAACGGATGGTATGGACTTTCAGCTTTAGTAGCCCTGCGTATTTAACATGTGTGTTTGTTGCTTAACAACAAGTACCTACATATGTATGCAATATTTTTGTCGCTAATATTTTAGTGTCTTTTAAAGAGTAGTTGTTTTTATTGTTCATATTATTTAAGTTTATTAAATTTAAAAGGGAAAACTAACAATGTCAAATCCTGCAAATCTAATAAGACCCTCTGTCCTAAACTCCAACCCAGCTCCTCAAAAATCCAACTCCCAAGACCAATTTCAATTGAAGTCTGCACTGCAAGCACAAATAGCAGATTTAGTTTCAGAAGACGTTAGGTTAGCAATTCGATCGATAGTAATAGAAGAAAGACATAGAAATAATCTAAGTAAGTTAGATAAAATTCCTGATATTGTTAGATATTTACGAGAATTCTTAGGTAATCCTGCAGAATTCATTTCCTGGCGAAAGAGTGTATATTTCGGTATATTGAGTGTTATCCCTAATAAAATTATAGGTAATGCAGATTTAGCTTTGGAGTCATGTAATACTCCGTTAAACTGGAAGAGTATTTTCAAGTGCCTTACACTTCACTACGGTGACAAGCGAGATTTGGAATATCAAATGACATCGCTAATTCAGGGCAAAAATACAATTCAAGGCTTTTATGAAGAAGTTTATGCTCAACTTTCATTGATATTAAATACTTTTTATCCATATAAGTATGAAGAAGCAATAAAACCTTACATAGAACGCGATGCAGCCCTCATACTTGAATACTTGCGCATAAATAGACTCTTTATTAATTCTAGTAAAACGAAAATGATACGATTTAGAGCACATAGCAGTTTGAATACAAATATCAGTGTACATATTGATGGTCAAGTAATACAGGAGTTATCCTCAATAAAGTAATTGGGGCTACAATTACAATCGAATCTTACATGGCAAGAACATATAAGACATTTAAAGTCTAAAATTTCACCTGCTATTGGACTATTATGTAAGTTCAAATACAAATTTGACCAAAAAACAAAGTTATTAATTTATCAAAGTTTAATTCAAACTCATATCAATTATTTGGCTATCATATATGCACATAAAAAGAGTGCTGAACTGCGATCTCTGCAGCGACTCCAAAAGAGAGCACTAAAAGCTGTTGGAAACTTACCAATGACTTATCCAACAAATATTTTGTACAACGAAACATTTTCATCCATTTTGCCAATATACGGAACTCACATGCTACAAAAACTTTTATATGTCTACAGAAGTCTGCATGGCATAGGGCACCATACAACGCATTTTCTTAGGAACCAAACTATATTCAATACACGTAATAACCAGCAATTGCGAATAGCACTTTGCCGCTCAGAGACAACAAAACAGCGAATTGAATTTTCTGGTAGTAGAGAATTTAATAAACTACCACAACATATAAAAACTTGTCATACGCTTTCAAGTTTCAAAAAACTTTTAAAGGAATTTTTAAAATCACAAATTGAGAAATTGTTAGGGTGATATTTCCGTGCTTCAACATACATACATACATAGATATAATTGTCCTTAACTTTATTAAATTAAATTTTTTTTCTTCATTAAAATTGTAAATATAAAATATTAATATGAGCTTAAATCTGCCAACTAGCCTCTAAAATGCCTATTGGCGCTGAGGCACTAATTTTCTTGCAATTCAAGTAATTGAATTTCTCAATAAAAAAAAAAATTGGATGCATGGATATAAGTAGGGAATCAGCTGCATTGCTTACACAAACATATCGCGAGAGAGCTCTGGATACCTTTGTTAGAGGTCTCAATGGAGACTTACCTAAGCTTCTAGCAATCCGTGAACCATCAAAATTACCGGAAGCATTACATTTATGCTTAAAATTACAGAACCAAAATTATAGGACAGAATATGCGTATAACTGCCACAATATAAGACCACGAAGAGAGTTACCACCAGTTATACCAAAAAGGAATAATGTAACCAAAATACCTTTTTATCCCGAACTATATTTTCAACAAAATGTACCACCAAGACCTATAGTCCCAAAACCACGAAGGGATGAACCAATGGACACACATACCTCTATTCAATCAAAGAATATTAACTACCGAAACAGGCCTCGTCAAATGTATCAATACTATGGTAAAAGGCCTATACCTCAATCGCTACAGACTCCAATGCAACATAACAAATTACAGAGCAATTTTCATATTGGAATGAATGGTGAACTTCCTCCTAATGATAATTTTTATTACCAGCATGATGATTCTAATAGTTACGTAAATAATTACTATCAAACAATTGAAAACGAAAATTAAGATTACGTGGAAAGCCATTTTGAAGAAAATCAACAGGACAATATTCAAAGGGAAGATTTGTCAGACATCCATTTTTTAGGTTAGCGCATTCTTCGCTTCAATATTTTAAATGTAAGGCGAAGAATGGTCAAATCTGAACTATATGCAATGGTCCAATAAAAACTATATTCAACTTCTCTTGTTACCACAATTATTCCAAATGAAAGACCTTTTTTCGCTAAATCAATATCAGGCAACATAAAAATTACACACCACAGCTTAGTGAATCTTTCTAACTTACCGAATAACGGTACCTTCTTTAAAATCTTTTCATAGCATTCTCGGCCATGATAGCTTAGAAAAACTCAATGCGGTAATTCATGTAAAAAACAGTACATGTTAATAGAAAATATGAAAAAAATTAAAATCTATTAGCATATTTCTGAATCGGTGAATAAAATAAATAAAGTGGAATTTAGAACAAATCATTTGAGCAAACCCCAAATACTTAAATTAGAAAAGGTAATTCACGCGCATCCGAATTTATTTTCGAAACCAAATCATAAATTAACTTATACTTCCCGTGTTAAAGGAGAGATTAGGACAACTACTGATTCACCAGTTTATTCGAAATCTTATCCCTATCCTATGGCATTAAAAATGAAATAGAAAAACAAATAGCTGAGCTTCTGAACGATGGCATAATTCGACCTTCAAAATCGCCATATAATGCACATGTTTGGATCGTTCCCAAAAAAATTTATGCATTTGGAGAAAAAAAATTTCGTATGGTCATCGATTACAGAAAATTAAACTCAATTACTGTACCGGATCGTTATCCAATCCCAGAAATAAATGAAATGTTATTGAACCTTGGGGAAAATAAATATTTTTCTGTGATAGATTTAAAAATCGGTTTCCACCAAATTCCTCTTAAGGAATGTGACATTGAGAAAACTGCATTTTCAGTAAATAATGGAAAATTTGGATTCGTGAGACTCCCATTTGGGTTAAAAAATTCTCCTTCAAATTTTTCAACAGACCCTAGATGACGTTTTGAGAGATCATATAGGCAAATCATGTTATGTCTATATAGATGATATAATTATATTTGGCAAGAACGAAAATGACCACTTTCAAAATTTAAAAAATATTTTCCAAACATTAGAGTCTGCAAATTTTAAAGTTCAGCTTGATAAATGTGAATTTGGGAAGCAAGAGGTGGAGTTTTTGGGATTTTTTGTAGGCATAAATGATATTAAAGCCAATCCCGAAAAAGTAAAAGCAATAAATAATATAGACCTACCTAAAACCTTGAAGGATTTAAGAAGTTTTCTTGGTATGTCGGGATATTACCGCCGTTTCATTCAGGATTATGCGAAACTGACTAAGCCCCTGACATCCCTTTTAAGAGGGGAGGATGAACGCGTTTCAAAGAACGCATCCAAAAATAAGAAAATATTTGTGAATCAGGATGCAATGGACTCCTTCCAAAAGATAAAAAATTCACTTACCTCTAAAGAAATTATTCTCAGCCATCCAGACTTTGAGAGAGATTTTAATTTGACAACTGACGCTTCCGAATATGCAATTGGTCCAGTCTTGGCACAAAATGGAAGACCGGTGACATTTCTTTCAAGAGCACTGAATAAATCAGAAGAAAATTACGCCACAAAGGAAAAGGAAATGTTGGCGATAGTTTGGGCACTCACCACATTAAGAAACTATTTGCATGGGTCGAGAAAAGTGAATATTTTTACGGATCACAACCCCTTACTTTTACTCTTAGCAACAAAAACAAAAACAGCAAGATGAAAAGGTGGAAAGCCATATTAGAAGAATATAATTATGAGCTTAACTACTAACCATGGAAAACCAACATAGTCGCAGACGCATTGTCCAGGCCTCCACAAATAAATTCCATGACAGCAACGCAACATAGTTCGGAAAGTTCTTCACATAATCGTATACCAGCTATAGAATGTCTAATAAACGCATTTAATAATCAACTTCACATATTTAATGATATCAAAAGCAGTTATATTTAAGTTTGAAATACCTTTTACCACGTACCATAGGCATATCATAAAACAACCTCACTATACGAAAGACTATTTACTTTTAATTTTGAGGAAATATCTGAATCCAAGCGTATTTAATGGACTTTTCACTAGTGAACCAATTATGGGAATCATACAAGAATTTTATCCGGATCACTTTAAGAGCGTTAAAATTAGATTTACTCAAAGCCAGGTGAAGGATGCAAAAAATTAAAGTGAACAAGAGGAGATAATAATAGCAGAACACAAACGAGCAAAATCCCAGAGAAATAGTTCATATTGATATTTACTCGACAGAAAGAAATTTGGTCCTTACAGCTAATGACAAATTTTCAAAATATGTGCAATTCAAAATTTTAAAATCTAAAGCAATAGCAGACATAAAAGAACCACTTAGGGAATTAGTTCTGGCATTTGCTGACCCCAATTCAATTGTCATTGATAATGAAAAATCCCTTAATTCGGCTACAATAACATTTTTGTTTAAAAATCAATTCGGAATAAATACTACACTTCTGTATTGTAGCTCTATTAACGGGCAAGTGGAAAGGTTCCATTATTCCACTCTCTCGGAAATCATGAGATGTGTTAAAACAGAAAAAATTCACACCTCATTTCATGACCTACTTACAAAATCAGTTTATGAATATAACTCTTTAATTCATTCTACTACCAGAAGGAAACCAGTGGAAGTATTTTTTGGGAAAAAATTCGGGGATATCGAAAAAATAAAACAAGAAAGGGAAGAAATAAGTGCTAGATTAAAAGAAAAACAAGAAAAGGACTTAGAGTACCATAACAAGAACAGAGAAAAAATTAAGAACTGTTCAATAGGTGAAAAGGTTTACATTAAATTTGGAACGATTTTCCGTCATCCCACGTCAAATTTGGTTTATGAACAGACCGGTTTCGGCTTTATGCCATCTTCAGTGTTCTCGAATACAGTTCTTCAGTGTTCGAGAACACTGAAGATGGCACAAAGCCGAAACCGGTCTGTTCATAAACCAAATTTGACGTGGGATGACGGAAAATCGTTCCAAATTCAAACAAACCCCTTCGGAAGAATATCACAAAAATCGTTTACATTAAAATTAACAAAAGGTTAGGATTTAAGTTTCACTTCTGTGTGTTTTTAAAAAAAATTAAAGGAAGTTTCTGTTTCACCTTTCAGTTTTTATTATTTTTAACAGAGTAGCTTCTGCTACGTCTTTATTAATTTAGATGAGTTTTATAAATAACATAAATTATTATAATTTTGTTGGCTTATTAAATTATGCTTATGGTTTTCCATGTCTTTGCACCTTTATAGTTTTAATTCGCGGAATTGTTTGTTAACAGCAAAAGTGTGTTGACACAATTTATATTTCTTGATAATTTTGTCTGGAATGCAAAATTAGAGTAAGAACAATAAAGCTGCAAATATGAAACATGAAACGCGTGTATGGAATGTATGCAATAATTATTGTTAAGAAAGGCAACCACTTATTAAATTAGTATACGGTGGGGTGATATCGTAACGCCCTCTCCGTTAGCTTGAGACTCCGAAATTTGAAGAATAGTTGCTCTTCTTATACAATATATGGGTATGGTAATTAATAATATAATTAATATTGAAATTGTAATACTATTTGCAGCTATATTAAAGATTCTGCTTATCTCTTGAGTTTTATTCAAATCAGTAAAATTATCTTCATATTTAATTTATTTTATATTATTCTTCTAAATTAATTTCAGTGAATGTTCTGTTTTCTTTTATTTCTTTTAAAAGACTGGTTTGGATTATTTTTTCTTTTACAATTAGTTTTTCATTCTAAAATGTTAAATTACCTACATTGATTTGGCAGTTTTCTAATTTAATTATAAAATTGTGACTTATATTAATAGTTTTTCCTTCATAATTACAATTATTTGTAAAGTTATTAAAGAAATTTTTAAATATAATTATTACTTCTGTTAATGCACGAGCATTATTATTTAAGTTCAATAAACTTCAGTACTTTAAATTATTTAAGTTTAATAAAACGTTAGCACTTTTTAAGTTTAATAAACTTCAGCACACTTTTAATTATTTAAGTTTAATAAACTTTAGCGCACTAAATTATTTAAGTAAACGTCAGCACATTTGTTCTAAATTAAAACATTTTTTATTACAATTTATTTTTATTTTTTTTTTGTTTATTCTTTTCTTTCACTATTGTAATTTAATATGGCACACGTTTAACACATTTATTATTGCAATTTAATTTGTTGTGCAAAGTAATCATATTTCATTCATAAAATTAGTATATAAGACTAAGAAATTTCTGAATAAAACAACTCTTACTTTGAAACTAAAAGAAAACTGTCTTTTTCAATTAAGAGCTAGCAACACGGTTCAAGTGCTGTTGTTGCGCCAATTAAATCAATTCACTTCCAGGTTAAAGTGCTTGAGAAGTAATATAAAAATTCATTATTCAAAACCCTTGAAGTAATCTTCTAATTTCTTTGAGCTACAAGTGCTTGGAAGAAAGCCCAAGGCGAAGATTCTTAACATTTTGGTGACCCCGACGTGATCCTGTTATAAGTGCAGGACGTCTAAATTCATTGAGTAGGCAGTACTCATCATATCATCAGTCGATCAACACACTATTCGAGTGGAAATACTAGCAGCAGTGATAGCCAGCTAAATATCATCCACAATGGTGTCATTCGAAGAATTGATCCAAAATCAAAAGATTCTTGGGGAGAACATTGAAACGATTATCAAAAACTACAAGAAGGATTCCCAAGCCCGAAAGGAGTCGGTGAGCTACTTTCAAGAGAGACTAGATGAAGAATGGATGGCGTTTGAGACAAATGACAACCAGATTCGGCTACTTGACGACAAATCTCTAGATCACCGCTATTTCACGGAAAATTATTATGCCGCAATACAGAAGATTGTAGAACAATATAAAGATATATTCGAAAAATCTATGATGAAGGTAAAGTCAACATCAGGCAAAGTTCCACCAAGAGAGAGCTGTGATGTGTTACCAGCTGAGACGAATGAGTTCTTAAGGCTCAAACGTCGACAAGCGGTAATGATGTCTTCTTTAGAACGATTGCTTAATGACGAATCTACTCATCAGAATCGAAACATCGCATTAAACATATGGCAAGGCATTGAAGCCATACATTTCCAAATATTTGAACTCTATGACAACCCAGAGCAACTAGGCTACGACTCCGTGCGCTTTATACAACTCGATACTAAGCTGCGAAAGGTAATCAATACAGTAAGCACTATTGAGCAGTCTCAGCAGAACATCAGTGATCCAGAATCCTTGCCTATGCCAAAGGTCGCACTACCAAAATTCGACGGAAATCACCTCAAGTGGCAAGAATTCTATGACATATTCCTATCTCTGGTGATAAGGCGATCAATGCCCAAAATTCAAAAGATGTGGTATCTAAAAACACAGCTAATAGGAGAAGCAGCAAATTTAATAAAACACTTCGCTGCCACTGAAGAAAATTTTGACGCTGCATGGACCATGGTGGTGGAGCGGTATAACAACAAAAGATTACTGGTCAACAAGCTTGTGCAAGAGCTAGTAGATACCCCAATTAAAGGCTATACCGACAACTACAAGTCGCTCCATGACAGAACCAAGGAGTGTCTTTTAGCGCTTCAAAATCTTCAGGTGGATACGAAATCATGGGATCCAATATTATGCTACCTACTACTAAAGAAATTGGACCAAGCAACGCGTCTCCGATATGAGCAAGCCCTGAAGAATCCTCGGGAGGTTCCGACAATCACAGAGTTCCTGGAATTCTTGGAAAGAAATTTCCAATCAATGGAAGTGTTCTCTGAAAAAACGCCGCACTCAAAATCAAGGGTGTGTACTTCCATCACCACAAAGCAAGTCAACAATTCATGTGTTATGTGCAAAAATGGAAATCATCCGTTATTCGCATGTACCAAGTTTCGTCAGTTATCCACATCAGCAAGACTACAATTCATTCAAAAGCAAAAATATTGTGTGAACTGTTTAAACCCCGGTCGCAACTCTAAAACCTGTATGTCAAGGGGTTGCAAGGAATGCAGCAAAAAGCATAATACATTGCTACACTTGGAGAGCTCGAATCAAGGCAATAATTCAGCAACATCATCAACGCCAGCAACAAACATTTCAAACAACAAAGATCTACAAGGCGATCACTCATCATCTAGAAATCAAGACGCCATATCACTTACAACGTACAACCAATCCAAAAGTCCCAGCTACGTTCTTCTGAGCACAGCAATGATAAAAATACGAGCTAATGAGAAGGAGATACAATGTAGAGCACTTCTCGATTCAGGATCCCAACTGAATTTTGTCAGCGAACGTCTAGTTAAACGTCTCGGAATTTCAACTAAACCAACATCAATCTCCATTAGTGGCATCGCTTCTAGTGACACTAGGGTAACACGCCGAGTAAACGTAGCATTACATTCAAGAATCAATAATTATACCGCACGGCTTGAAGCAGCGGTCCTTCCGCACATAATTTCACCTCAACCATCACAAGTTATCAATATAGATCATTGGCCAATTCCAAAGAACATTATGCTAGCAGACCCACAATTCAACCGTCCTGACAAAATAGATGTTCTACTTGGGGCAGAATTTCATCACCAACTACTGTCAGGTGGGCAGATTCAACTTGGTAACGATTTGCCCATTTTAAATAACACTTTACTTGGCTGGGTAATTTCCGGTAGAATTGGAGAACATGAATCATCAACTGCAGCATGCGGAATATGTACTGAAGACGAAGTTAATTTGAAAGAAGCCATTGCTCGGCTCTGGGAACTGGAAACTATCAGCACATCTGACAAATGTCTTTCGGTGGCTGAAAGACAATGTGAAAACCATTTTTCGCAGACTCACACCATTGACAAAAATGGAAGATTTGTGGTCAAAATTCCATTCTGCACCAGCTCAAACGCTCTTGGCGAATCCCATGGAATAGCTTTCAACAGATTTCTATCATTAGAAAGGCGATTATCAAAGTTTCCAGAACTCAAAGCTCAATACGTAAATTTCATGAAAGAATATGAAGAATTAGGGCACATGGCCCAAATAGACATAAACTCTATACAAACACCAAATTACTTCATTCCTCACCACTGCGTACTTAGACCAGAGAGTCTAACAACAAAATTACGAGTAGTTTTTGATGCCTCCACTAAAACTACTAACGGAGCTTCGTTGAATGACATAATGTATACAGGACCCATAGTACAGAGTGAATTGTTTTATATTCTACTACGTTTTCGGTGTCCACGATTTGTCTTCACAACCGACATAAAAAAAATGTACCGCCAAATAATAATGCACCCAGATGATAGAAACTTTCAAATAATTATTTGGAGAGAAAATCCCACCAAACCAATAAGGTATTATAAACTAAATACAGTCACATATGGAACGAGATCTGCACCTATGGAGCCCAATTTTTACTCGAAAACTTCTATGTAGATGACGGTATTGGCGGAGGTGATGACTTGCCCACTGTGCTAGCAATTCAGTCAGAACTACAACACATACTGCACCAGCATGGTCTTGAATTACAAAAATGGGCAGCAAATCATCCAAAACTACTTCAAAACGTCGCCGAGGAGCAACAAGAGGTTAATTTTGACTTCGATAGTGAGAACAATAATATCGTGAAAACTTTGGGCTTAACATGGATGCCACAACATGAGGGAGATTAACCACGTAACCAAACGCACAATTAGCTCAGATTTAGCTAGTTTGTTCGATCCTTTGGGACTACTATCGCCAATTGTAGTTACTGCAAAAATATTTATCCAAGAACTATGGCAAAAAAAGTTAGACTGGGATGAGGCTCTGCCAGAAAATCTTCATTCAACTTGGGTTACATTCAGACAAGAGTTAGAACACATAAAGGATCTAAGAATCACGCGACATATCTTCGAAGGATATGTGACATCCAGCATACAAATTCATGCCTTTGCAGACGCATCAGAAAAGGCATACGGCGCAGCAGTCTACATTAGATCAACAACGAAAAATAATCAGATTATTGTGAGATTATTATGCTCAAAGTCCCGAGTAGCACCTTTAAAGCGTCAAACCTTACCCCGTCTCGAACTCTGTGCAGTACTATTAAGCGCTCAGCTCACATCAAGAGTAAAGAAAGACTTAAAATACAAGGATGTTCCTACTTATTTATGGACAGATTCAGAGATCGTCTTGGCCTGGATCAATTCACAATCATCATTATATCAAACATTTGTAGCTAACAGAATAGCTGCAATACAAGAATTGTCAATAGCAGAACAGTGGCGACATGTCAGCTCAAAAGATAATCCTGCAGATATTTTGTCGCGTGGCATCTCTCCAAGAAAACTCGCATCAAACAATTTGTGGTTCTACGGCCCCATATTTCTACATGGACAACAAGAGATATGGCCAAAAGAATTCTCCAAAGCAAATATTATCGATCAGAATTTTGATGCAGAGCGAAAAAAGGTAGCAGCAGCAACATCAGCGAGTGATCCTGCAGATAGTGTGATCTACAACATTAAACATAATGGCTTCATTCGAGTAGTTGATGTCAAAACATCAAAAGGAGTTTGCAGAAGACCAATTTCTAGGCTGGCACTATTACCAATAAGTAACTCTGAAGATGACGATCCTTCCACCTTTGACGAAATCCCTCAACAAGATGACTCGATGAGCACAAGCATTCATCAGAACGAAAAGCCTGAATGTGACAAAAAACGGAGAAGAGTGTCGATGGGCCAAAGAATCTTCACTATTATGATGGCGATCATATTAATGCACAATACATAACAAAAGGTTCGAAAATCGTCTGGGCATACATTTTGAAGGAATTGGATCTGCCACAATTTCAACTACAGAATGGCAATTATTAGTTTACTATGACTTAAAAGAATTTTGGACTGAAGCGGCAACCTTTTCACAAGGAACACAAACCTTAAACAATCTATGCAAGCAAATGCAGGACAAAACTACATGCACAAGCCTGGTCAAGCATTTTGAACACACAGAAGCGGAATTAAAATCAGACAGCACTCTGTTGTCTGGGCACATAAAAAAAAGAGCAGCAATCGATCTAGTTGGAAATATCGCTCATTCACTTTTTGGTGTATTGGACTCCGAATACGCCAAAGATATGGCTGATACAATTTCTCAAATTAAGGAAAACGAAGAACATCTGCTCGATCTATTAAAGAATCAAACTTCAATTATTGACGATACAATAAACATAATGAAATTAGATCAAGAAGCTGTAAAGAAAAAATTCGATCAAATTGATTTCCAAATTGAACAAGTACGCAATATGCTAAGTGACGATCGGCAGCAAGAAAGGATTTACCGTATTTTTTTGTCATTGTGCATACAATTAACCATTACAGCAGCGAAGCTCCAACAGACACAATTATCAATACTTGATATTTTAACAAACACTCATCATGGTATTATGAGCCCACTACTCTTGACTCCTCATCAATTACGGCAACAAGTAAGGAAAATCAAAATGCATCTTAGCGAATCACTGGAACTGCCGGTAAATCAGGAAAATACGTTACAACTATACAAACTCATGAAGGTTAAAGGAAGGCTCACTGACAATATAGTAGTTTTCAGTATAACATTACCACTAGTTCAACGTGAACGGTATGAAATATTTAATATTATCCCAGTGCCAACGTGGATCAATGACACATTAGTAGCAATACAACCATGTGCACCTCTTTTAATCATTAACACTGCTCTCAATCAATATTTTACCATTAGCAAATCTGAACTCAGCTTATGTTCACTCATCACAGAAAATAGATATCTGTGCTCTAAAGGTCAAATAAGGCATCAAGATGGCTCATCAACATGTGCCTGCGAGCTGAGTTTATTTCACAACAACACCCAATCAGACTGCCCAGTACAGCAAATGAAAAACAAAGAAGTTTGGATCCCCTTTCATCATCAAAACAAGTGGATATATTCAGTTTCAAGTTCATCCCAGGCAACAGCATTATGCAAAACGGAAATCACACAATTCACACTTGAAGGATCTGGCTTGCTTGAATTGGAACCAGAGTGCAACTTTAAATATAAATTCACGACGTTGCGTGGACAAAACCTGATATCCAGCAAGTTTGAAAAATCATATACCAGCTTCTGGGAACTCACGCAACAACGACACGAAGAACGCATCAAACCATTGTTACCAAAAGAAGATGCGAATCAATATATTTCCCAAGTTAAAAATTTAACAGCTCTTCAAAAATCATTAGAAACACAAGAAATATTAAGACTTCCAAACAAACTTGAAGCTCACAATTATCATCACATGACGGTTGGGTATACATCATTAGTGATTGCCTTTAGCATTATCACATATTTACTAGTAAAACAAAGGTGCAAACAACGGTCAACTCCAATTTCAGCACCTCACAAGCAACAACCAGAGTCAGACTTCACCGTTCACATATAATAACCAACACAACCTTCAATAATAACCCTACAGCAAGAAATATTTTGAGCTGCACTCAACGGGGGGAGGATGTTAATGCACGAGCATTATTATTTAAGTTCAATAAACTTCAGAACTTTAAATTATTTAAGTTTAATAAAACGTTAGCACTTTTTAAGTTTAATAAACTTCAGCACACTTTTAATTATTTAAGTTTAATAAACTTTAGCGCACTAAATTATTTAAGTAAACGTCAGCACATTTGTTCTAAATTAAAACATTTTTTATTACAATTTATTTTTATTTTTTTTTTGTTTATTCTTTTCTTTCACTATTGTAATTTAATATGGCACACGTTTAACACATTTATTATTGCAATTTAATTTGTTGTGCAAAGTAATCATATTTCATTCATAAAATTAGTATATAAGACTAAGAAATTTCTGAATAAAACAACTCTTACTTTGAAACTAAAAGAAAACTGTCTTTTTCAATTAAGAGCTAGCAACACGGTTCAAGTGCTGTTGTTGCGCCAATTAAATCAATTCACTTCCAGGTTAAAGTGCTTGAGAAGTAATATAAAAATTCATTATTCAAAACCCTTGAAGTAATCTTCCCATTTCTTTGAGCTACAAGTGCTTGGAAGAAAGCCCAAGGCGAAGATTCTTAACACCTTCTTTTATTTCCTTCACTTCTGTTTTCTTATATTCTTTAAGTGTACAGCTTGCTATTCTATTTGTTAAAATGCCTAAGATACATGGATCGTCAATTTGTTATAGATTTTTATATAAACTAGATGTATTTGTAAAATATGCATTTTGGTTCTCATCTACTAAAATTTTCTTTTCACTCAAAAATAGTAATTTGTTCATTTTGTTGGGAATTGGCTCGAAAATTATTTGTGTAAAGGATATATGGGAAAATTGGGGAATGGAAAGGATGATGAGATTTGGTCTTTTTCAAAGCAAACGGCAACTTTTGTCTTAGTATATTTTTCAAAATCATTTACAATTTCAATTTCCTCTTCGTTGAGTAAGTCTGTCGGTATTATACCTAGTTTACTAGTAAATATTTTTTCCACTAATATTTATTTATTGTATCTTCAAAACTGAACTAACAATAAGTATTCAAATCTTAAATATAGATATAATAATTAGGTCCAACCAGTGTCGGACATAAATTTAGTGATAGTAATTAATCTATATATATAAAATAGGATGTGTGTATGTATGTATGTATGTATGTATGTATGTAACGTAATGGCTCCAAAACGGCTGGGCCGATTTTGATGAAATTTTCAGGGAGCCTTCAGAATACTCGGGCGGGTGACACTGTGAAGTCCGATTTTTTATTTTCGGTCTGTGGGCGGAGAAGCGTGGCAAAATCCAATAATTCATAAAATGAGAACGGCTTGGCCGATTTCTGTAAAACTTTTTGTCAGATGTTCGTATTTTTGAGGAGAAGGTTTTTATGGAAGAAAATTTTGGAAAATCCCTGCGGAAAAGTCGGAAAATTTGAAAAATCGAAAATCGAGTTTTTGTATGAAATTTTGTTTGAAATTATTCCTTAATGGCTTTTTAAATGAAAAAATAGAAAGTTTTTCTGAAGGCTTAAAATTGGGGCGAGGCGAAGTTCGCCTGGTCCGCTAGTAATACATAAATATCGTATTAAGCACAAAAATATTTTAAAAAAATGTCATCTGGAGTGTGGCGTATTAAAGCCGTAGTGTCCCTCTTTTTTAAGCGGATGTGTCCAGTAAAGTTCAAGATATTACGAGCAAGGGGATTAGGATGGGACAAGAGTTTTGTTAAATATTTTCCTGCATATTTTGCAATTTCAGCGGTCACAAGTGGCATACTTAAATCACGATGTAAAATTGAATTTTTCATGTACCATGGAGCCGATGTTATTAACCTTAATATTTTGTTTTGTATTCGTTGGATTCTCTCTACATTGGAAGCTGAAGCAATGCCCCATAACTGAATTCCATAACACCATATGGGTCTCAAAAGCGACTTGTATATTAAAAGATTACAATCTAGACTAAGGGTTAAATTTCTACCACTCAACTGTCTCTGAGTTAATTAAGTTTTATTTGTGTTAGCTTAGAATCAATGTGGTGCTTCCATGTAAGTTGTCGGTCAAGGAACACACTTTTGTTCATTTACTTTTATTCTCCATAAGTTTAACCACAGTTTCAACAGGTTAACATGTTCCTGGAGATATCGGGATGCCTCGTGAGGGTTTTCATGCATACTAAGGCAGGCTGTATCATCGGCAAATGTAGAAGTGAAGATATTACTGCTCAGAGGCATATCACAGGTATAAATCAAATACAAAACTGGCCCCAGTATACTCCCCTGTAGCACCCCAGATGAGATAGTTTCGGCACACTCATGAAGTCTCCTTCCACAACAGTGAACTTCCGGGCAAGAATGTAACTTTCCAAAAGATTTACTATGTTTATTGGTAGAAATGTCTTCAACACACTTATCAAATGCCACACTTTATCAAATGCCTGAGAAACATCAATAAAGAAGGAAGAACAATACTTCTTTTCCTCAAATGTTCTTCTTATAAAATGAACCAATCTATGAGTTTGTTCAACGGTGCTATGCTGACCCCTAAAACTAAATTGATGGTCCGGTATACATCCATTATCAGTTAGAACTGGGGACAATTTTGTCATGAGCAGTTTTTCGAAGAGCTTTGAAATTGTGGACAGTAAACTTATTGGCCTATATGACTCAGCCTTGGTAAGATCTTTGCCCGCCTTTGGAATCATTTTGACCATGGCAAGATTCCAGCTGTGTGGATAATACTTCAGTCGTTAAATGCCGTTAAAAATAAATAACACGATTCTAATAGCAATACGAGGCAATTTCATCAGCATCTTGTTACTAATTCCATCAATACCCAGAGCTTTTTTAAATGCTCAGCAAATATGTTACCTTTTTCAGTATTGGTTCTTGCCCAACCTCCGGTAGAAGTGCGCAGGGGTGGTTTAGACTCAACGGGTGTTTTAAGTTTTTTAGCAGCGTGCCACAAGGAGTAATTAGATGCTGCTGTGACACCGAGACCTTCAAGATAGTTTTTAAGAGATGCAGATTTTTCAGATGCAAGCAACTCTTGGAGTCGTTTAGTGCATTCTTTAAGTCTGATATTGTGTTGGGGTGATCTGTGCTGTTGCCATTCCCTTCTAGCTCTTCTTTTTTCACTTACGAGACGTTCAATATCCGTAGAATAAATTCTATTAAACCCAGTCTGCAGATCGGAGGTAGTGGCATGATTAGCAGCCTGTTTAATATTTTCGGTAAGATTTGCAACGTTAAATTCAATATCATTGGAATTTCTAAGCTTAGTGTTTTCCGTACAATGACTACTGAGATATTTTTTGAACCCCAGCCAATTAACATGATTTATCATCTGCACATATGGGTGAGGTAAGTCACTTCTTAGTGGGCTACAAATTGTAATGATCGTTGAAGAGTGGTCCGAGGAGAGATCATGAGAAGCTTCAACTTGAATTAAATCCCAAGAAATATTTTTCATGACGCCAAATCCTATAACATCCGGAATTTTTTGTATGTCAGTAGGCCAGTAAGTGGGCTCCCCGCTCGAAATGACGTCCAATCCCATTTTTGAAACTGTGTTGAACAACGCTCGACCTCTAGGTGTAATAAGACTTCATCCCTAGAACGTATGTTTTGCATTGTAGTCGCCAGCTGCTACGAAACAAGGTCCAAGAGTTTTATAAAAATCCTCGCATTGATCCTCAGTGATTGCAGACAAGCCGCATAGGCTTCGCACGGTTCTACTGTAACTGAATTGTATAATAATAAAATCTGGGAGGGAGTAAATTGATGATATCACGAGATTTGAACAAAAATTGTCTTCACAAATGTTCTCAAGAATATATGTAGTGCTTTAGTCTAGACTTTATTAGAATTGCTGATCCTCCGCATGCTTTTCCTCTCGGGTCCTTTAAGTCATATAAGGTGTAGCCATTCATTTTAAAAAGGATCTCGAAGTTAAATGCGTCTCAGATACCAACATTATATCAATATTTTTTACCGTGAGGAAGTGCTCATAAAAGCGAACTATGTTGGCGAATGCCGTTTGCGTTCCAGAAACATAATTTTAACGAGTTCATGGCTTGTTACCTAATGGCAGAAGCAGTGTGTTCTGCATTCGCAGCATTTCTTGCATCATACTAGTCATATTTGTTGTAAAGTTGTTTATAGTTGCACCAGATTATCAATAGTAGCTTCAAGGCGACTGAAATTAAAGCTTGCGTTTGCATTTGTTTTATTAGTAGCTGGTGACACTTTTTACATGAGAACAGAATTGGTCTTCACAGCGTCAGCATACAATACTTGTGCAGTGAAAGGTTGGGCCATTACAGGTTAAGTGGCGGGGTACGTATTTCCTGTTTGCGCTGGGACTGCTTTAGGCTTTTGACTCATAGCCTGTTTAACGAAAGAGTATACAGGACATCCCCTGTAGTTAGCAGTGTGATTACCTCCACAATTACTGCACTTGTTTTCCTTCTGGTCTTTCGACATATTGCAAATAGCAGTATCGTGCAATTCACCGCACACAATACAAACAGTAGGTAATTTGCAATAAGTTTTTGTATGGCCATATTCTTGACAGTTATGGCACTCTACGGGTCCTGAACGCTTGTGTGGTTCTTCAGCTGTGATTTTCCGGTATAAGAGATGTTTTAAGTTATAAATAAGATGCGTCTCATTTTTCTTCAATTTCATATCATTTGGCTCCAGTTCAACGCGAAATAAAGGTTGGGGGATTTTTTACCTTAAATCCTTGGAGGGTGAGAGCATCTTTTATTTCCTCAGGAACAACATAAGAATCTATGCCCTTCAATACGATCTGTAGTCCTTTAGCACTTTTAAGCTGGAATGTGTAAAAACTTGTTTTATTTTTTTCAAATTTATTAAACATTTTGCGGAAATCTTTTTCTTCGTATATTTGAATTTTAGTTTCATCAATGTTACCACGTTTTATTGGAACAATCGGAAATGCCTTTTCACCAATGACCGAAATTAATTTTTTAATAAGGGTGTTTGAATTTTTTCCCCTCAAATAGATTGGTGGTGGTTTGGAGGTTTTTTTTTGAGGATACTTCGGGTTTGTCACTGTCATCCTGCAATATTTTAAAAGGGCTCTGACGGTTAACTATGGTGGCGTCGTTATCCCTGGATATCTTGGGAACCGATGAGATATTTGATGAATTTGGGCTTCGCCCGCGCTTTACTACTGAAATATATCGGCCAATTCCGACAGGCACCTTTGGTTTCTGAATACTATTGTCTATTATAATAACTGGGTTAAGTGATGAACACGAGCCCGGAGCGGATAATGGCGCGGACTTAAATACAGAAGAACTAGGCAACGGTAATGTTAACGAATCACTACTTGACATTGGAGTAAGCGAAGTTGATCGCTCGCGTAAGAAAAAGACTATCATCGGATTTTTTATTTTTATTGTTTGCATTAAGAGCTTCAGAACTCACAGTAAAATAGGCATTTCTGCCGTTAGAACTCACTTCACAATTTTTTGTTTTTGAGATACTTATGCAGAGTATTCCTCAGTCACTTTGTTTACGGTTGTTTTTGTTGTTTCAGATTATATGAAATATTATTAGTGCAAATAAATCAAATTTCACAAAATTAGTACTTATTACGATTTTTTTTTATTTTTGTTTCTAAAAAAAACTCCGCTAATACGCCTGTTCACTACGAAGGTTCAACAAAGACTGACTAGTAAATATAATTGCTGCAATGTCATCAATATAGTCTTTGAGTAAATTTATATCATTATCAATCTGGTAAATGTGTTTCAGAAAAGTTACTTCGTCTTCTAATGTAGATATTTAATTCTCAATCTCATTGCGAAATTTATTTATATATGTTTTTACTATATACTGTTGTCTGTTGATATGAGTTGTACGGAAAGTGTTTTACTTATACGTGCCATATTTCCTACTTCGGTTGAGTTAGCTTTAATAATTTATTTATTTATTTATTTATTTTATTTATTTCATCTACAGAATTAAATTCTTACAGATTACTTAATATTCTATTTATAATGTTTGAATAAAAGAAGCTCGAACATATTATAACTGACATTAAAATTTAAATGTGGATTAAAACTATTACATAAATGTAAGCATCTTGCAATCGGCTCATTATTTGCGTAGTTGGTTCTGAAAAGACATTCTTTAAACATGCGATTTATGATTATTTAAAAGTTTGATTATTTAAAAGTTTCTTGCAATTTGGCTGGTTGCCCAGTTACCACAAATTCAGTTCATCATAAAGCTTTGCAGCCTTATTCAAAAAAAAACTTAATTGAGGCTTGAAGTTCACATTAGTTACCAAAGACTTTAAGGCTAACAAACCTATGTTAAAAATTCGTATTCAAAAACAGTACTTTAGCTAGTGTATGCTTTAATAACTTTTACATGTTGATACTGGCAACACCATCATTCTCTCTTGTCTCTTTATAGTTAACGATGCAAAACAAACGAGTATTACTCATCCGTATAGTCGGATATATTGATAATGTTTTGCACAGTTTTAATATAAAATGTCATTTTTCGGTACTTAAGATGTAAATTAATATTTATAGTACATAAAAAACATAAACTAAATAGATTTATCGCAATGTAAAATAAATACGCCTATTTTTTGTAAAGGTTTTAAACCGATTACTTGAAGAACGAGCTTTGTTTACTAGTTTTGATTGTATGTACATCACTATAAAGTTTTATATATTTACATTATTTTGCTAAGAAATATACTTACATACATACGAGTATGTTAATTATAGAAACACCCTTAAAAAGCATTGAAAGTAAATTTCGTTCTACAGATAAGCAATGAGAATAATACCAGTGAAAAAAGGAAAAAAGGAATTACTTTTAAGTTATTTAAAACTTTTTAATATTAATATTATGTGTTTTGTTTTGGTAACCTAGTCTGCATTAGTACAAACGTTAAGTAAATTAAAATAAAACCAATTCCTTATTTGATTTACATTGCAATATTTGAACTAGTATTTGTTTTATTAATTTTATTTGTTATTTTTTGATATTACAAGAACTTAAAAGGATGTACATATGTATTTAAATAAATATTTCTAAATGAAAAACAAAATAAAATCAAGATATATATATGTATGTCAATATATGTTTTCCAATTATGTATTTTAATTTAATTGATTTTAAAAATATTTTTCAATAAATGCTCTAAGTATAGCATTTTCTTGTAATATTGCACGGCATCACCACCAGTTTTCTAAATTTTTATGTGGCAGAGGTTAATTGCGGCACGTTCTAAATAAAAAATTACATTGGAAAATAATTTTCACATAAAATAAAAATTAATTTTACCAATTCTGTTCATTAAATTTAATATATCCATTTTTTTATTTCACAAATTCACACAATTTCAAATATTATCAATAATTTTGTTCACAAAACTTTGTTTGTCAAAAAAAAATAAAATATTTTAACATCGCTTTAAAGTAGGTGAGTAGCTGCTTTAAATTATTTAATGTTAACGTTGGTTTACAGTACGTGTGTTAAGCTAATAATCGTTTTTGAATGAAACTTTAAGTAATTTTGCTTAAAGTTGGTTTACCAACCTGTGTTAAGTTTTTTTGAATAAGGCTGTATATCTTCAATAGTGGTATAGTAATGTGTCAGATTAATTAAATGATATATTCTACGGTAATGATCAACGATCCTTATGTCGCTTTCTTTAATTGGAATGTAGTCTTCATTCTCCGTTAGATCCTGTATTTCCATTAGTTGCGGTTGAATAATATTCACCATTGACGTGAGCAGTAATATCGATATTTTTAATTTCATCCCGAAAGAATGATATTAGTAATTAAATTATGTTGAGGCCCTATTCTCATTGATAGTCTGAAATTTCTTTTTTCTTTTTATATGAGACTTATAATATTTAAAATTCCGGTCAGTATCTAATTTGGATACTATTGCCTTTCGAAATTTCAAGTGATTTTTTCCACCTCATTCATCCTTTAAATAGATTGGACCTGTTTGGATGTCTACGTTCTCGCGGGTTTCGTTTAATTTATTTATGATCCTTTCTTTTGCCTTTACTATTTTTTCTTTAATCAAGGTTTATTCATCTTGATTTACTATTGCGTTTTTAAAATCTATTGATTTTTTACCAGTTATCGAGTGTTAGGGTCGTATTTTAAAATACGGATATGTTCATTGATTGTGCTGTGGAGTCTTTCGACGTCTGCGTTTGAAGTATGATTATTATTTGAGGTATGGTGTATTTCTATTTCTTGTTCTCTTAGAAATTCTCGGAGGTGTAACGCTTTTGTATCCTAGTTCGTTGTCCATAATTAACTTTTTTTGTACTTCCAACTGTTGATAGATATTGGGTAAGCGCCTTCTTAAATTCGATCCATGATCTATCTTTTATCCTTATAGCTTGAGCATGTTTTGAGAATAAAAATAAAAATAATGTTTTTTCTAAACTATAAAAAACGTCAGCATGAATGATTTCTCCGAATTTATCAGGTGTTTCAGTAATTTTGTACTGCTGTTTTATTGGTTTTCTTTCATATTTTTCTTTGTTACATATATCACAATTGTTAATCAATTGTGTTATACGTAATTTTAGTTGTGGGTAGTAAAACTCAAGTTTTAGTTCTGCAGAATTTTCATTAATTCCCCTATTGTTGTTTTTTATATGTTCTTTTTCTATTATCTCAGTCAACTCATTCTCATCTGTAATATCGTTAAGAAGGTATTTACAGCGTATAATTTTGTAATTTTTGGTTTCTCCAATCAATTGTGTTATACGTAATTTTAGTTGTGGGTAGTAAAACTCAAGTTTTAGTTCTGCAGAATTTTCATTAATTCCCCTATTGTTGTTTTTTATATGTTCTTTTTCTATTATCTCAGTCAACTCATTCTCATCTGTAATATCGTTAAGAAGGTATTTACAGCGTATAATTTTGTAATTTTTGGTTTCTCCAAAATATTTATCGAAAACATTTTTCAGCTCATTAAAAACAGATTTATCATATATGAAGACTGCGTTAGTTTTGTCAGGGTTAAAATGATTTTTTAATAGAGTTATTAGTGTTTCCTCGTCAAAAGCTTTAGCATAAATTGTCTTTCTGTTGTTCTTAAAGATTTGTTAATTTTTTATCTTAAGTGATCCAGACATTGTTTTATGAATTACAATTCGTCTCCGATAAAAATTAAGCGGATTATTAGTTTCTGAAATAATGTTAGATAAGTTTTCATTTTCGTTGAAATGTATTTCTATTCTAGATAATGATATATATAATAATCGTATTCCTGTAAACGTAGTCTCCATCTAACTATTTTGAGTTTGGCTCCTTTATAGAAAATAACCATACTAATGGTCGGTGGTCTGTTTCGATTAAAAATCTCCTCCCAAAGAGATATGGCCTAAAATATTTTGTTGACCATACTATCGCGAGAAGTTCCTTCTCTATGGTACTATAATTCTGTTCCGAACCATTTAGACTACAACTTGCATAACAAATAGGATGACCATTCTGGGATAGAAGAGCTCCAAGACCAAATTTGCTTGCGTCAGTTTGAAGAACGAATTTTTGGTTAAAATCTGGATATGCTAAAACGGGAGAATTTGTCAACAGTCTTTTCAGAGATTTAAATGATTCGATATATTGTAATTCGACAGCGGAGTCCTTCTCGTCATAGGTTTGGCTATCTTCGAGTAATCTTTCACAAATTTTCGGTAATATCCCGCTAATCCTAGAAACTGCTTTATTTTTTTTGTGTCTTCGGTAAAGGGAACTTTCGCAAACAGATTATTTTATCAGGATTTGGTTTAATACCTTCCTCGGATACTACGTGTCCAAAGAATTTGGTTTCCCTTTTCATGAATTCGCTTTATCCAATTGGATTTTCAAATTAACTTCCCATAGTCTCTGAAAAACCTTCGTTATAGACTCTATATGTTCCTGGAATGAAGTCGAAAAGATAATTATGTCGTTCAGATAAACTAGATAATTTTATTAGTTAACTCGCCCAAAATGTTGTTCATTAAGCGCTGTAAGGTGGCTGGAGCTATTTTCAGTCCAAATGGCATGCGAAGGAATTCGTAGTGACCGCCCTCAATACTAAATGCTGCCTTTGGGATATCCTATCTCGTGGATTTGGATTTGGTGGAATCCTTTCGCCAAATCGAGTGTTGTAAAGTATTGACAACGTCCGAGTTTTTCCAGAATCTCGTCGATATTGGATATTGGATTGGGTATTTGTCATCTATGGTTACTTCGTTAATTTTTCTATAATATATGACGAGTCTCCATTTTGCTTTGCCACTGACATCCGTCTTCTTCGGAACTATCCAAACTGGTGCCGAATAAGGTGAGTGACTGGGTCTTATTTTTTTGTGTAACATTTCCTCTATTTGTCTCTACCTCGTTTTTGTGTACTTTCGGATATCGGTATGTTTTTGCCACAACAGGGATGTTGCTAACAGTCCTTATCTCATGTTTGATGGCATTCGTAAATGTAAGATCACTTTCTTCCGTGTAAAATATATTTTTTAATAATTGGTAGAATTTTCTGATTTTCTTCTTCGTTTAAATGGTCCAAACGAATTTGTTCCAATATTGGTTTATCTATTTTTTCCTCAAATTGAAATTATATAAAAATTTTCGGGTGTTATTTCGTGTTTCTAAAATAACCAGTTGTGGTAAATTTCCATTTACCTGAACGAAAACACTGATTTTATAATTTTCTGTTTCATATACTCCCTCCATTATTTCAATATACATATCTGAAATAATCTTGTTTCTAAGATTATATATTTTGTTCATTTAAAGAACAAATGAAATACACTAGTTTAGAAAGAAACTATATTACTTTTAAAAGAACTTCAAAAACTTTCTACTCGTACGGTAACTTAATGCTGAACAGAGACACTAGTTGGTTGAAGCCAGAAATAAAAGTGATTTTATTTATACAATTCATGTTCCTTATATACTATTTAAACATATGAAATTGTATTAATTCAAATATTTCTAAGAGTGCCTTGAATGAATTTTAGTTTAATTTGAAATAGAATTTGAACATAAAAAAATAATAAATAGTAAGCGGGCAGCTTCAGTCTCCTCCTTTGATGCTGAAAACGTCCCGATGAAGCATCAAAATTTATTTTTTAGGTCGTCCTCGTGTTTTTATTCTTCTGACGGGTTGATCAGGACAATTACTGGATGTTACTAATGGCGTTAAAGCAGAAGCGTGGTAAGGTTAAGTTATCTTTGTTTAGATGAAACGCGGATAATTAGTATGATTCAGTTCAAACACTTTAATTTGAGCTGTACTAATTTTTTATTTATGGCCTTTAAGCAATGTAGCTTAAAGGATGGCGGGCACAATTAATAAAGAAAGAAGTTTTATTACTGAGCGTTTTTGGTGTATTTTATTAAACTATTTACACTTAAAATTATACAAAATTGTGCTGACTTAACTAAATAATAAAGTGCAAAATTTAATGTGTATCAACCAATCAGAACACTTGTGCTGACTTAACAAAATAATACCTGTGCAAAAATGTAATTTGATTAACTTAGTATTACTTAGTATTAAGGGCATTCAAAATATATTAGGGTGTTCATATAATGAGTTTCAACATTCTCCCCCGCGTTGAACGGATGTTCAACAGAGTTGAAGCAAGCACTAACCAGCTCCGTGTGATGGTGTTAGACGTCTAACACAAATCTATGCACTGGTTGACGCGTCATTGGTATTGGTGTTGTGTTGATATTTTGTAGTTCAATGTTTTCTTCAGCGTCTTCAATAGGCATTGCTGTGGGTGGCTTTTGTTTGCTTTTGCATGTCTTACGCCGAAGGCTAATTATGATGAGTGCTATCACGATTAAGCAAAGTGCAAGGTAACCAAATGTATGGCTATGCTGCTGGTGGGACTTGAATTTATTGGGCAGGTCCAGTATGTTTTGTTTTTTCAATGAATCTTGTAAAGCTGACAGCTCCTGAATGTTGTCGGAGTGTATACTCTTTAAGCGGGTTGAGTTCAAATGATTGTTGTTTATGGAGTGTGTAATACCCTTTTGTGTTGATAGGTCTGATATAGTACCAAGGCTAGTGTATGATGACGTTATTGTACTTGAGATGGTTTGTATACTCTTAATAGTAGCAAATGCATGCTTTATCACACAGTCTGGATCCAGCGTGAGCAAGCCGGAACCCTTTAAAGAAAGTTGAGTAATTTCTCTATTACACACAACTGTGGCCTGAGATGGTGTTGCGGTAGCATATATCCATTGATTTCTTTTATTGAGTGGCACCCATTTAGACGTAGTCTTTTCCAACATACAAGTTGGTGTCGTTTTGTTGTTATATAAATTGGTTTCACACGTGCACACTTCAGCACCATGATCATAGCGAGTCTGAACGCTGGGACACAAAAATCTGTTTTGGCTTATTATGTCGCAAGAGCTTAGATCTGCCTTTGTGAGAAAAATGTATTGCTTGTGGGATGTTGTTATGCCCATGAAGTCAGTACATGTTTTAATGGCTACCATAGTTTTGTTCAGCATGTTGGGTACCGGAAACAGTTGGAACATTTTAAACTGTTCAGGTTCAACCAATGGTAAACTTATTTTGAATACTGCATGTTGGTGCGTCTACCTTGAGCTTTCATTAGTTTGAATAACTGGAGTAGTTTATCCTTTTCAGTGGTAGGTAGTGCTACTGTTGGTGGGGCATGGAGTTCAATTTGAGTAATTTCATTTTGTAATTGTTGTGGTGTAAGAAGTAATGGACTGATTTTTCCATGATGAGTATCTATGAGGGTATCGAGAATTGAGGACTGTATTCTTCGTATATTATTTGCCACTAGATTCAATTCTAAAACCGCACTATTAAATAATTGGGTTAGATCGATCTGGAACAATACATTATTGTTTTGCTGCGTTGCTTCTGAAAGAGCCTCAATTTTTTGCTCCAATTGTTCAAATCTTGCCTTGGCTGACAATTGGTTTTGTTTTATGATATTAATGGTGGAGTCAACAATTGATGTTTGATTTTTGAGCAATGTTAATAAATATGACTCATTTTCCCTTACTCTATGTATTGTATTGGATATTTCGTCAGCATATTCAGAATCCAATATGCCAAATAATGAGTGAGCAATATTTCCAACTATATTCAGGACGCCTCTTTTACTCCGTAACAGTTGATTCTCCAGTTGTAGATCATCTTCCATGTGTTCAAAGTGTTTAATAATGCTGAGACATGACTCGTTCAATTATATCATTTTACACAGATGTTTTAGAGATTTCGTACCATTGATCAGAATTGATGTTTCCGACCAGTATGCACCCAAATCGTAGTATACAAAAATATTCCATTTAGTGGTTGAAATTATAGTTGTACCAATTTCTTCAAAATGGATGCCCACTTTTGTTCCAAATTTTTCGGCCTTTACCGGAGTTCCAAGTGACATTGGCAACAACAACAGCATTGTGATTAATGCTAGAGCGAGATTGCTTGATAGTATTTTCTTCCTTTTGGCACTAGGCTCCACAGTTGGGTCACAAGTACTGTTGTTAATGGTTCGATTGTTGTCATCGAAAGTGGTGGTTTCTTCAGACTCTGGTTCGATAGGTAAAAGAGCGATTCGATGTATTGGGCGTTTGAATAACCCATTGGCTGTTTTGACTTCCACGACTCTGACCACATTATCAGTACCCGGATAAACCTTGGCTACCCTTGCTAAAGGCCATTTCATTACCGGTAAATTATCCTCCTTGACTATCACCATATCACCAATCTTGAGGTTTTTAAATTGTTTATTCCACTGTTGACGCTGCTGCAATTGATTCAAGTACTCAGTGGACCATCTTTTCCAGAACTCTTGTTTGAGATGAGCTACGAGCTTTCAGTGATATAGCCTTGATGCTTTTACTGTTGTTACGCTGCTATCTATTTGTGATACCAGTGCTTCACCAATCAAAAAATGACCAGGAGTCAATGCTTCAAGATTATTGGGGTCATTTGACATAGGAGTTAGTGGCCGAGAGTTGAGTATTGCCTCGATTTTCACTACGACTGTTTCCAGTTCTTCCTGAGTTAATGATGCAATTGCAACACTACGTAGTAACAGATGTTTTGCAGACTTTACCGCTGCTTCCCATAATCCCCCAAAATGCGGTGCACGAGGTGGGATAAAATGGAAATTTATTCCTTTTGAGCTGGCGGTTGAGATGATTGATTCCTGCCCCTTGTCGGAATAGACACTGCTGGCCAGTTCTGCCAACTAATTTTTTGCTCCTATGAAGTTAGTGGCATTGTCTGAATAAATGTTTTGACAACGACCTCGACGGCTGATGAATCGTTTTAAAGCACCGATAAATGCCTCAGTTGAAAGATCAGTTACCAATTCCAGATGAGTAGCCTTTGTGACAAAACAACAAAATACAGCTATGTATGCCTTTGTTGGTTTTTTGCCTCTGACCTTGTAATGTATCCAAAATGGACAGCGTAGGGCGCTGTTGTCTCTTTATTCTTGAATTTTTTATGTGTCTCAGAACATAACCTACTATTTTTTCCAAGGTCTTAAAGGAGTTCTTATGTGCTATTTTATATATAAGATCATTGTTGGCAATGGTAACTGCTGAGATTAGCGGTGTCTTCCTTTTCTCGATGTCATTGGGAATTGACAATTGCCTTGAAAATGGGGATGGCCACATTTCTTCCCGTCCATTCGGAGAGTTTGTATGCTGGTAGACCTCTGGATAAGATGTCGGCTGGATTATCCTTCGATCCGACGTGACGCCATTGATTAGGCAACGTCAATGATTGAATTTTGGAGACTCGATTAGCCACAAATGTATGATACAAGGAGGATTGCGAGTTTATCCAAGAAAGTACTATTTCGGAGTCAGTCCAGAGGAACACACGTTGAGTTGTAGCTTGAAGATCCGTTTTTATTCTATGCACGAGTTGAGCAGCCATAACAGCAGCACATAACTCTAGACGCGGCAATGTTTGTTGTTTTAATGGAGCGACCCGCGTCTTTGCGCAAAGCAATTGAACAAAAACTCTTCCATCTTTAAGGGTGTCTCTTATATACGCGACTGCACCAAAAGCCCCTTCTGACGCGTCTGAGAAAATATGTAGTTCTGTTTTTTCTGGGAGTTCCCCTTTAAACATATGTCGAGGGATTTTAAAGTTGTCCAAGCTGTCTAAGTCCTTTCTAAATTTCGTCCAGCTAACGTGATGTTCTTCGGGCAATGGTTCATCCCAATCTAGCTTTAAGTGCCACAACCGCTGAATAAACATCTTCGCCTTGATGACGACAGGTGCTAATAGTCCAAGGGGATCAAATAATTTCGCCAGATCTGATGTTGCCGTACGTTTAGTGACAGTTTGTAAAAAATTCACCTTTACCTTAACGCAAAAGTGGTCTGTGTTAGGCAGCCATAACAATCCTAGCGTTTTTATAGTGCTAGCGTTATTACTATTGAAATCCAAATTCAGCTCCTGATCGCCGAGTGGAATATTGTTCAGTAGTTTAGAGTGATTTGCGCACCATTTTTTTAAGTTGAAGCCATGACTTCGAATAGATTCATTTTTTTGGAATCGACGTTCTAAGCCCATGAATCTGTTATATGCCATCGCGTGGGATTCTCCTAAAGCAGTTGGGTTTTCACGAAATGGAAGACTGACTACGAAGCGGCCATCTTCATTGGTGTGTGTATGTTGAGTAAAATGTGCTTCACATAGTTTTTCTGATGGCGAAAGAATTTTTTCACTGTCCTTAATCTCGTCCAATTTCCAAAGATGCTCTATGGCTTCTTCCAATGAAGTGGTGTCTCCAAATATCGTACATGTGGCTGCGTATGAAGGGTTAGGAATTGGATTTTTCCCGATTGTACCGCCCACAATCCAACCAAGTGCTGTATTCTGGAGTGTTGGAAGATCGTCAGCAAGGTGTATGGTGCCATTTTGGGTTAATTTGAAGAAAAACTCTGCTCCAAGTAACAGATCTATTTTTTCTTGCTTATAAAAGTGAGGGTCTGCCAGGTGGATGTTGTTGGGGATATTCCAAGTTGAAATGTCAAAATGCTGACTTGGTTGTGAGGGAATTATGCTTGGTAGAACATATGCCTCAACGTTTGCTGAGAAGTTGAGATTCCTAGACTTCATCCCGATATTTATGCGATATTTTGATTTCTTTTGGGTTTCGCCAACACCGTTAATGCAGAGTGATGTTTCAGATGGTGAAATAGACAATTTTTGGCAAAGCCGCCTAGATACAATATTTACTTGTGATGCAGAGTCTAATATTGCTCTGAATTCATCTGATATGCCATTTGAGGCTGTAATTATAACTTTTGCTGTTGCTAGCAATACATGGCCTTGACGGCCCGCAGCGACGTTTGTTGTTGTTGATGTAGCTGCTACTACTTCTGAAACAGGCGTTTTTATTTTTGGGTTTGGATACGAGATGATTGCTCTTGACGACTGATTTGATGGATTTTTTATTGTTTTAGTATTGCCTTTTTTCTAAGTGAAGCAATGTGTTGTGTTTTTTCGCGCATTTTTTGCAGCTACTTGAATTGCAGGTTTTCGAAACGTGATCATTTCCAAAACAGTTGACACATAGTCTCTGCTATTTCACCCACCGTAATCGTTCTGCTTCTGATAGTTGCAAGAATTTAGCGCAGTGATATAGTTTGTGGTCACTGTTATTGCACATTCTGCATGGGCTATTATTGTTTTTGGTGGATGATATAATTGTTGATACCACTTTATGTGTCAATTTTTCATTTGGAACAACTGCTTCCAATGATTGGAATTGGAACTCCAGGAATGATAAAAGTTCTGATATGGTTGGCACTTCTCTTGGGTTAATTAATGATTGCATATATCTGACATGAATGTTCTTATCGAGTTTTTTAATCACTATCTGTGTTAGAATTGCATCCCAAGATGATGTTGTGATTCCTAAATTATTTAGTGCAAGCAAGCACTCCTTGGTGGTGTCATGCATAGCTTTAATAGATGATGCAGTTGACGTTACAGACGGCTGGTTGAGTATTTTTTCCACTAAGTTGGCTACTAGGATTCTTTTGTTATTGTAGCGATCCTTTAACGTTTTCCAGGCAGCACTATAATTTGTTTCGGAAAAGGAAAATTGACTGATTAAATGTTCAGCTTCTCCTGACAAATTACCTTTTAGGTACCACATATTCTGAATGGCGGGAATCGGTTGTTTATTCACCATTTCGGAAAATAGGTCATGGAACTGTCGCCATTTTAGGTAATCGCCATTAAATTGGGGTATAGTTACCTTTGGTAAATGTACCGAGCCAGTACTGATTATCGCAGGTAGCGCCTCTCTACTTTGCGTATGAGTACCATTTTGCTTTAGTTTGTCAGCTTCAACAGAAAGATTGACCAGACTTATCTGCATTAAGTCATTTACATTGTCATATTGTTCTTGATTTAAACCGTAAGCAGTTGGGTTATTTAATTGTTCATGAGCCTCATCATGTACTATCTCGATTTGATCCCATAGTCTTTTGATTGTTCTAATGTTTATTTAAAAATATTGTAGAGGATGATCATCTGTATATGTTAGTCCCTTTAATAGCCGGCTTAGCGCAGACAGACGGGCGTCTAACCTCCGTATCGTACTGCTTGAAGTTTCAATATCTTGAGCTGCATTATGCTGTGCATTGGATTTTCCGGATACGACGGGTTCAGGTTTATTACCTACCCTTTTCGGATGCTCCTCAGTTTGTGCTCTGAGACGCTTGATTTCATTATTGAACAACTTGATGTGATCATCAACTAGAATGCTGATTTTGTCGTAATAATTTTTTGAAAAGTAATCTAATTTCATTGGGTCATCTTTACAAGCGTCTGGTATTCTTGAATCTGTTGCTTGAAATTGGTCCCAAGCCTCTTGCAGACGTCGCAATCGTTCCTCGAAGTAGTCAACTGTTCCTTTTCTGTCGACTGAATCCTTCTTGAAGTTTCTTACAATCTTCTTGATTATTTTACCAGTCTCTTTTTGGAGATCTAACAGATGTTCCATATTGGGATGTTAAAACAGGACCCTTTATACTGATTTTGCACTGGCGTGAAGTAGGATCTCAATTTGAACTGATGTATTCAGAAAGTCCTGGTCACCAAAATGTGACCTGTTGTATTTCGTGGACTGTTGTCCTGTTAAGGGCTGCGTGACAGGTTGGCTACAAACTGCTGTGGCTCATAGCTGCTGTTGTCTTCTACAGCAAGGATTTAGTGCAATGTAAATCCTGAAATATTTGTGTTGGAAAATTAACACTGTTGAATGTCGGGGTCACCAGAAATGTTTAGATGAAACGCGGATAATTAGTATGATTCAGTTCAAACACTTTAATTTGAGCTGTACTAATTTTTTTATTTATGGCCTTTAAGCACTTGTAGCTTAAAGGATGGCGGGCACAATTAATAAACAAAGAAGATTTATTACTGAGCGTTTTGGTGTATTTTATTAAACTATTTATGCTTAAAATTATACAAAAATTGTGCTGACTTAACTTGTGACGACGTTTCTTAGGCTGGGGTAGAACTCAGCGCTGTCCAGGATTCGTCCACAAAAATTTATTGATTTTTGGGACCGTGAGAGAGAGAAAAACAAATGAAGTCGATTCAATAACAATTCTTTATTATAATTTTTATATAATTAAATGGCCGTCTAAATGACAACTGAAGCGCTCGGAAGGAGCGATAGAGCGCAGTCACTGTGCGCGCAGATGCAGGCGGGATGTGTAACACCACACAACCTACAGACTGCACGTGTGAGAACGCGAGAGACAAATGCGGTAGAACGTGTGCTCATGCAAAGCGCAGTCACTGTACACGCAGATGCAGGCGGGATGTGTAACACCACACAACCTACAGACTGCACGTGTGAGAACGCGAGAGACAAATGCTCAGAAGAAGCGGTAGAACGTGTGCTCATGCAAAGCGCAGTCACTGTACCCGCAGATGCAGGCGGGATGTGTAACACCACACAACCTACAGACTGCACGTGTGAGAACGCGAGAGACAAATGCTCAGAAGGAGCGGTAGAACGTGTGCTCATGCAAAGCGCAGTCACTGTACACGCAGATGCAGGCGGGATGTGTAACACTACACAACCTACAAACTACGCGTGTGAGAACGCGAGAGACAAATGCTCAGAAGGAGCGGTAAACGGATGCTCGTGTATAGCGCAGTCACTATGCACACAGATGCAGGCGGGATGTGTAACACCACACAACCTACAGACTGCGCGTGTGAGAACGCGAGAAACTAATGCTCGGAAGGAGCGGTGTGCCTGTTGCTAGACCGAAATCCAAGGAGATCGGCCACACAATAGTATACACTATTTGTGCTATGCGAAGTCTGACCAATAGATGTGTTTAGAGGTAAGTACAATGCCGATGGATGTGTAACACCACTTTCAACTTATGTTCTTACCTTGCTGACAGCTAGCAGCAGACTCCCCGAATTCATGCGGAGATCTCTTCTTATATACGCAAATTTTCTGCAAAAATATCAGTTGTCATAAAACGTAACTTACTAAATAATGGTTGTATAAAAATGTCAATTTAACTATTTTAATACTTAAATTCACATATAGATGGCGACTCCATCTATAACAAAACGTTAAGTTTAAAATTATTTTTAAACATTGAAGAAAAAATAATATTATAATTCCATATAAAAAAAATACACTAAACGATAGTAAAATAAATATATCAATTCATGTGCGATAATTTCATATAAAAAATAAACTAAAAATACAATTTGATGTATAGAGTACAAAAAATTATTTCCTTAAAGGAATATAGAATTGTTGGACGGTGAAACGAGGGTACCGTCTTTCGTCGTTACAGTTCCCCCTTTCTTCGGTGAAGAGCTACTTTTTTGGCTGGATGTCGATTTTGACGTCACCGTTGCGGCTGATCTGTACTCTGTATGTCGTCCCATCCAGACATTGCTGGAATTTGTGTCGTTTGCGTGTAGACCCAGCTTGTTTCAGTCGGCTGATTTGCTCTTGTATTGCTGGCGGTAGTTCTAGTTGATTTTCCTTTTGTCGCGTCTGTGAACTTGGGCTGGTTGTCGCGGTGGTAGTTGTGACAGCTTCGGGTGATGTGGTGACATTGGGGCTTGACGTCGGCGACAAGGGAACGTTCCATGCAAGGGGAGATGCGAGGATCGATAGACACGGTGATGACGTGTGTGAGGGTGGCGTCGTAGAACTTTGTGATAGACGCTGCAACGGGAAGCGTTCCGGCGTTATGTATCTTGGCTGGAATGGTTGGTTTGTCATGGGTGAGACCTCGACCCATGCAGTTGAGGACATGGTTACGGAGGAGGTAGGACTAGAACTTGAGCTTGAACTGGAGCTTAGGCTAATTTCCCGACAATTAGCCCTCTCTATTGCGGGTCTTTCTGGCTCAGGTATATCGACCCAGAATCGGTAAGTAATGGTCCGTTCATAACCTACAAAATTTCCGAAGCGCTGACATCGGCTGTCCCGGATATTAATAGTGCCTAGACCATAATGCTTGGTTGTATGATATGGCTGAGGAGGTTGAAGATGGCGTCGTGGCAGGAGGGCGGTACATGGCCATGTCATCAAATTCTCTGAATACTGGGCTGAGTATTCCGTCTCTATCAGGGGAAACTTCGTCTTCGTTGGGTGTGAATGAGCCAACACTGCTGCGTTCTGGGGAAACATCTATGACTGGTATGGCCGAATCCTGGCTTGGCTCACTATCCGTAAGGCTGATAACTTCTTCTGAATGGAGTACTGATGAGTAAGTATAGTTTTTCCCTGGCGTGGATGGTAACTCGTTTTCAACTTGTAGGGGGCTGAACCATGGACTGTCCTCATCTTACCCACACTTGGACTCCTCGGCAAGGTGCGTGAGCATTCCTCCCGCTGGTTTCTGTTGACTATTTTTAAATTGTTGGCGGGATTGACAACTACGCACATACCTACTGATGTCCCGGAACATTACAGGCCAATAATACCTGGTGGCAATGCGGTTGATTGTTTTCCGAATGCCAAGATGCCCGGCTGTGACGTTGTCGTAATTCTCCTGGAGCACTCGTGTTCTTTGGGGTGATGCCACACACAGTTTCCATGGGAGGTCATCTTCGTCATTGATTTGCCGCTCGAAGCGGCGGTATAGTTGTTCGTTTACGATGAGGTAATCGCTGTACTTCTGGGGGTTTTCGATTACTCTCTGTTTCATTTTTTGTAACCAAGTACAACTTTGTGACGTATTGTTTTCGCAATTGGCAAAATTTACCACGTCCAACGGTTGACGTGATAATGCGTCTGCTACAACGTTATTCTTACCTTTCCGATATTGTATCGTAAAATTAAATTGCTGTAACTCTAATGCCCAGCGAGCTAATCTTCCCGTGGGGCTTTCAATGGAGTTTAACCATTTAAGGGCCAAATGGTCTGTCAGCACGATGAACGGATATCCTTCTAGGTACGCTCGCATTTTTCTTATACCCCAAACAATGGCTAGGCACTCCTTTTCTGTGGCAGAATAATTTTTTTCTGCCTGATTTAGGTGTCGACTAGCATACGCGATGACTCGTTCTGCTCCCTCGTATTCTTGTGTCAAATCTGCGCCGAACCCGAAGTCGCTGGCGTCAGTCTGCAAGGTGAATGTTTTTGAGAAGTTAGGACATGCCAAGACCGGTGCCTCCGTCAGCTTGGTCTTGAGAGTCTCAAATGCTTGTTGCTGGTCCAATCCCCACTTCCAATGTTTACCCTTCTTGAGTAATTGGGTTAATGGTCGCGATATCGTTGCGAAATCAGGCACAAATCGGCGGTACCACGAAGCGATGCCTAAAAATTGTCGCACTTCTCGCACACTCTGGGGTGGTTGTAGTGTAGTAATGGCGGCGATTTTTTCTGGGCTAGTCTTGATTCCCGACTCGTTTATAACGTGCCCCAAATATTTAGTTTCGTTGGTACAAAACTTACATTTATCAACATTTATTTTCAGGTTGGCTGCCCTCAGCCGTTTGAAAACTTCTCCTAGGTTTTTAAGATGCTCGTCTAGGGTTCTCCCGATCACGATAATGTCATCCAGGTATGCAAAAGCATGTGGTTCCATATCTGGCCCAATTACCTGGTCTAAAGCTCTTTGGAAAGTTGCTGGAGCTGAATGCAATCCAAATGGCATTACCTTCCATTGGAATAAACCACGCCCCGGCACGGCAAAGGCAGTATACTGCTTGCTGCTATTCTCTATGGGGATTTGCCAGTATCCGTTTTTTAAATCGAGGCTACTTATAAATTTGACCTCACGTAATCTAGACAATATAGTATCAATTCTTGGTAAAGGATATGCATCGGGTACTGACCTGAGATTCAATTGTCTGAAGTCCATGCAAGTCCTCCAAGTTCCATTTTTTTCTTCACCAGAGTGATGGGAAAACAGTACGGACTACGGGAGGGCTCGACACAACCCTGGGCTATCAGCTTGTTTACTTCCGCGTCTATTATCGCTTGCATGGCTGGATTTCGGGGGGCTTACCTGATTTTTATAGGGCGGTCGTCGGTGACAATGATCTTATGTGTGGTGATTGCGGATAAACCATGGAGCTCTTGGAACTTTGGTAACTCCTTTTCTAGAAACTTGTTGATGATTTCTAGTTCTCTAGCCCTCTTTGTTGCAGCAGTTCTTGGCTGATGGTGTTTGGGGTTAGCTTCGCTGTCTACCCTACTATCGCGGGAGTCGTTAGGGTCGTGGCGTATTTGCTGAGCGTGGCTGGTACCTACAGTTTTTATGGCCCCACACAGATTTTCGGTGGGTGTACAGTTGAAAGTTATCCCAGCCAACGTGATGGAGGTGTCAAATTGCCGCAAAAACTCTAGGCCTAGAATAAGGTCTTCACTTGCTGTTTGCATTACCAGAAATTTGGAATGATGGCAAACGTTGCCTAAGACGGTCTCAAAAATTACAGCTTTGTTTATCTTTACAGCGGAGCCATCTACTAGGATTACCTCATTATCTTCCGGGATATAAGTCGGATTCGGTTGTATTGTTTTGGCCAGGCTTTCTCGCATAAAATTTCGGGTGGCACCCGTATCAATCGTGGCGTTCACCAATGTTCCGGCAATCAGTATAGAAGCTGTAAGACGGGTTTCTTCGGCTACTAGACCCGTTTGGTTCATTTGTGGCTTGATTATATTTGTAGTATTCGACGCACGGGGCAGTGGCAGCATTTTTAGTGGGCCGCATCGTTTGTTAGTTTTTACTTGTTCTGGCTGGCTTGTGGACGGCGTATGTGGCTGGGCCGTAGGAATTGTCCGGCGGTGCGTGTTCCTTTTAGCTTTCTGTTTATCAACTGTGTTCGTGGTGGAGTCCCCATGTGGTTTTGCACTGTGTAGATGGATTTTCTCGATGGGGTTTTTGGATAAATTTTTCGGAGATTCCACGCCCCTTATTTCCGTCGGTCTCCTCTGTCGTTTCCCGGCCCGTGATTATCGGGCGGTAAGCCTCTGGGTGGAAAGTGGGTAGCACGCTCCTGACTTTGCCCCCAATTCTGCTGGGCGTTTAGCGTACCAGCACCTCCACGCTGATTTTCTGTTCTGGTCGCTGTATCGGAATTCGTGATGCCCTCCAAATCTTCTGCCACACGAATTAACTCGGGCAGAGTAGTAAACTCTCTTCTCTTTATATACATTTGATATTCAGTACGAGCGTTGGTAAAAATACGCTGAAGCTGTTGCTCGTTTGTTAATTTGGAATGTCGCATCAAATCCTGTAAGGCCAAAACATAGGTCTTAAACTTTTCTCGTGGTTGCTGTCTCCTAGCGCGTATGTCGTCCTCGAGTTGTTCAAAGTATCTGGACGGAAGGAAAAATTCTAGGAAACTTGCTTTAAATGTATTCCATTCTTTCCAGTGTTCGTTATTGCTACGGTACCACACGAAAGCCTGGCGTTGTAGGAATTCTGGCATTAATATTGGTAGTTGATCTAGGGATACAGCATATATTTCTGCTAATTCTTCCACCCGCTCGATAAACTCTAGTGGATCACTACCGCCATCATACATTAGACCCCATTTCCTTACGTTGTCTATAATCGCGAACCTCGACTCGGTCTGGTTTCGTGTGGGTGTCGATACGACTGCTGGTATAAAACCTGCTGCACTTTCTCCAACATTTTCATGCGAGGCGGACTTGGAAATCGCCCCTTTTTGGGTAGGCTCGGCCAGCGTATTCGAAGCTTCATACCTCCCTTGTAGTTGTAATTGTTGGTCGATAACCTCTTTGTTCTGGGTGGACCCTACAAACTTAGCCAATCGTTTCCGCAGTTCTTCCACGGTGCCATTTGTGTCTAATGCGAACTCACTTAATGCACTCAGTAGCTCTTCACGTTTGAGTGAATATGTCCAACCAGTTTTCAACATTTTGACTTACTCTAACTTAATAATTTTTTTATAAATATAATATAATTAATATATATAATTTTTATATATTTCTAAAATTTTATATTTTTCTACTTAAAAATTTCTTTTTTCTACTTTACGCGGATCACGTTTTTTTTGATTTCGTTTTATTTTCATTACCATTTATTTATTCATCGTCCGTTGCTCGTACATATTTTGCTCTATTCATTTACAATTATGTGCCGTTATATTATTGTGCACAAAAATAGAAGCAACGGCATAAATTTTTTTTTTTAAACTTATTCTCGTATTTTACTTAATTCCTTTTTTTAATTCTTTGCCGTTATATTATTGTCCATACAATAAAAACAACAGCGTAAAAAAATTTTTTTTCTCTCAGAGTCCCTGCTCGGGTGCCATTGTGACGACGTTTCTTAGGCTGGGGTAGAACTCAGCGCTGTCCAGGATTCGTCCACAAAAATTTATTGATTTTTGGGACCGTGAGAGAGAGAAAAACAAATGAAGTCGATTCAATAACAATTCTTTATTATAATTTTTATATAATTAAATGGCCGTCTAAATGACAACTGAAGCGCTCGGAAGGAGAGATAGAGCGCAGTCACTGTGCGCGCAGATGCAGGTGGGATGTGTAACACCACACAACCTACAGACTGCACGTGTGAGAACGCGAGAGACAAATGCGGTAGAACGTGTGCTCATGCAAAGCGCAGTCACTGTACACGCAGATGCAGGCGGGATGTGTAACACCACACAACCTACAGACTGCACGTGTGAGAACGCGAGAGACAAATGCTCAGAAGGAGCGGTAGAACGTGTGCTCATGCAAAGCGCAGTCACTGTACACGCAGATGCAGGCGGGATGTGTAACACCACACAACCTACAGACTGCACGTGTGAGAACGCGAGAGACAAATGCTCAGAAGGAGCGGTAGAACGTGTGCTCATGCAAAGCGCAGTCACTGTACACGCAGATGCAGGCGGGATGTGTAACACCACACAACCTACGCGTGTGAGAACGCGAGAGACAAATGCTCAGAAGGAGCGGTAAACGGATGCTCGTGTAGAGCGCAGTCACTATGCACGCAGATGCAGGCGGGATGTGTAACACCACACAACCTACAGACTGCGCGTGTGAGAACGCGAGAAACTAATGCTCGGAAGGAGCGGTGTGCCTGTTGCTAGACCGAAATCCAAGGAGATCGGCCACACAATAGTATACACTGTTTGTGCTATGCGAAGTCTGACCAGTAGATGTGTTTAGAGGTAAGTACAATGCCGATGGATGTGTAACACCACTTTCAACTTATGTTCTTACCTTGCTGACAGCTAGCAGCAGACTCCCCGAATTCATGCGGAGATCTCTTCTTATATACGCAAATTTTCTGCAAAAATATCAGTTGTCATAAAACGTAACTTACTAAATAATGGTTGTATAAAAATGTCAATTTAACTATTTTAATACTTAAATTCACATATAGATGGCGACTCCATCTATAACAAAACGTTAAGTTTAAAATTATTTTTAAACATTGAAGAAAAAATAATATTATAATTCCATATAAAAAAAATACACTAAACGATAGTAAAATAAATATATCAATTCATGTGCGATAATTTCATATAAAAAATAAACTAAAAATACAATTTGATGTATAGAGTACAAAAAATTATTTCCTTAAAGGAATATAGAATTGTTGGACGGTGAAACGAGGGTACCGTCTTTCGTCGTTACAGTTCCCCCTTTCTTCGGTGAAGAGCTACTTTTTTGGCTGGATGTCGATTTTGACGTCACCGTTGCGGCTGATCTGTACTCTGTATGTCGTCCCATCCAGACATTGCTGGAATTTGTGTCGTTTGCGTGTAGACCCAGCTTGTTTCAGTCGGCTGATTTGCTCTTGTATTGCTGGCGGTAGTTCTAGTTGATTTTCCTTTTGTCGCGTCTGTGAACTTGGGCTGGTTGTCGCGGTGGTAGTTGTGACAGCTTCGGGTGATGTGGTGACATTGGGGCTTGACGTCGGCGACAAGGGAACGTTCCATGCAAGGGGAGATGCGAGGATCGATAGACACGGTGATGACGTGTGTGAGGGTGGCGTCGTAGAACTTTGTGATAGACGCTGCAACGGGAAGCGTTCCGGCGTTATGTATCTTGGCTGGAATGGTTGGTTTGTCATGGGTGAGACCTCGACCCATGCAGTTGAGGACATGGTTACGGAGGAGGTACGACTAGAACTTGAGCTTGAACTGGAGCTTAGGCTAATTTCCCGACAATTAGCCCTCTCTATTGCGGGTCTTTCTGGCTCAGGTATATCGACCCAGAATCGGTAAGTAATGGTCCGTTCATAACCTACAAAATTTCCGAAGCGCTGACATCGGCTGTCCCGGATATTAATAGTGCCTAGACCATAATGCTTGGTTGTATGATATGGCTGAGGAGGTTGAAGATGGCGTCGTGGCAGGAGGGCGGTACATGGCCATGTCATCAAATTCTCTGAATACTGGGCTGAGTATTCCGTCTCTATCAGGGGAAACTTCGTCTTCGTTGGGTGTGAATGAGCCAACACTGCTGCGTTCTGGGGAAACATCTATGACTGGTATGGCCGAATCCTGGCTTGGCTCACTATCCGTAAGGCTGATAACTTCTTCTGAATGGAGTACTGATGAGTAAGTATAGTTTTTCCCTGGCGTGGATGGTAACTCGTTTTCAACTTGTAGGGGGCTGAACCATGGACTGTCCTCATCTTACCCACACTTGGACTCCTCGGCAAGGTGCGTGAGCATTCCTCCCGCTGGTTTCTGTTGACTATTTTTAAATTGTTGGCAGGATTGACAACTACGCACATACCTACTGATGTCCCGGAACATTACAGGCCAATAATACCTGGTGGCAATGCGGTTGATTGTTTTCCGAATGCCAAGATGCCCGGCTGTGACGTTGTCGTAATTCTCCTGGAGCACTCGTGTTCTTTGGGGTGATGCCACACACAGTTTCCATGGGAGGTCATCTTCGTCATTGATTTGCCGCTCGAAGCGGCGGTATAGTTGTTCGTTTACGATGAGGTAATCGCTGTACTTCTGGGGGTTTTCGATTACTCTCTGTTTAATTTTTTGTAACCAAGTACAACTTTGTGACGTATTGTTTTCGCAATTGGCAAAATTTACCACGTCCAACGGTTGACGTGATAATGCGTCTGCTACAACGTTATTCTTACCTTTCCGATATTGTATCGTAAAATTAAATTGCTGTAACTCTAATGCCCAGCGAGCTAATCTTCCCGTGGGGCTTTCAATGGAGTTTAACCATTTAAGGGCCAAATGGTCTGTCAGCACGATGAACGGATATCCTTCTAGGTACGCTCGCATTTTTCTTATACCCCAAACAATGGCTAGGCACTCCTTTTCTGTGGCAGAATAATTTTTTTCTGCCTGATTTAGGTGTCGACTAGCATACGCGATGACTCGTTCTGCTCCCTCGTATTCTTGTGTCAAATCTGCGCCGAACCCGAAGTCGCTGGCGTCAGTCTGCAAGGTGAATGTTTTTGAGAAGTTAGGACATGCCAAGACCGGTGCCTCCGTCAGCTTGGTCTTGAGAGTCTCAAATGCTTGTTGCTGGTCCAATCCCCACTTCCAATGTTTACCCTTCTTGAGTAATTGGGTTAATGGTCGCGATATCGTTGCGAAATCAGGCACAAATCGGCGGTACCACGAAGCGATGCCTAAAAATTGTCGCACTTCTCGCACACTCTGGGGTGGTTGTAGTGTAGTAATGGCGGCGATTTTTTCTGGGCTAGTCTTGATTCCCGACTCGTTTATAACGTGCCCCAAATATTTAGTTTCGTTGGTACAAAACTTACATTTATCAACATTTATTTTCAGGTTGGCTGCCCTCAGCCGTTTGAAAACTTCTCCTAGGTTTTTAAGATGCTCGTCTAGGGTTCTCCCGATCACGATAATGTCATCCAGGTATGCAAAAGCATGTGGTTCCATATCTGGCCCAATTACCTGGTCTAAAGCTCTTTGGAAAGTTGCTGGAGCTGAATGCAATCCAAATGGCATTACCTTCCATTGGAATAAACCACGCCCCGGCACGGCAAAGGCAGTATACTGCTTGCTGCTATTCTCTATGGGGATTTGCCAGTATCCGTTTTTTAAATCGAGGCTACTTATAAATTTGACCTCACGTAATCTAGACAATATAGTATCAATTCTTGGTAAAGGATATGCATCGGGTACTGACCTGAGATTCAATTGTCTGAAGTCCATGCAAGTCCTCCAAGTCCCATTTTTTTCTTCACCAGAGTGATGGGAAAACAGTACGGACTACGGGAGGGCTCGACACAACCCTGGGCTATCAGCTTGTTTACTTCCGCGTCTATTATCGCTTGCATGGCTGGATTTCGGGGGGCTTACCTGATTTTTATAGGGCGGTCGTCGGTGACGATGATCTTATGTGTGGTGATTGCGGATAAACCATGGAGCTCTTGGAACTTTGGTAACTCCTTTTCTAGAAACTTGTTGATGATTTCTAGTTCTCTAGCCCTCTTTGTTGCAGCAGTTCTTGGCTGATGGTGTTTGGGGTTAGCTTCGCTGTCTACCCTACTATCGCGGGAGTCGTTAGGGTCGTGGCGTATTTGCTGAGCGTGGCTGGTACCTACAGTTTTTATGGCCCCACACAGATTTTCGGTGGGTGTACAGTTGAAAGTTATCCCAGCCAACGTGATGGAGGTGTCAAATTGCCGCAAAAACTCTAGGCCTAGTAGTTCCATTTACTGGCGAACTGTCTCCTGGCATCGTTCCCTAAGTTACGGAAGGCGAGGCAATATTTCAATGGGTGATTGCGTCCACATAGTTGGCAGCGTGATTTGGGAAACATATTGTAGAGCTAAGAGAGGGAAGAAAAGAAAAAAAAACAAATATACACCGCATGAACAGAACCTCTATTAAGCGTTAAATTTCTCTGAGGGTGGGGCAGGAAGTTTGATAACAGGTATTAATGAGTTTCGTTCGAGGAGGGTAAAATACATAGTTTGACAATTGGACGCTTGATCAAGCCATGTTGCGTTCGAAGTTCAGCGACCCGAACCTGACCATCCTTTCCAGAGATGACTTTTGTTACGCGTCCAAGGCGCCATTCGGTAGCAGGTAGTAGGTCATCCTTTATAATGACCAAATCATTTATCTTGATGTTATTCTTTTCTGTTTTCTATTTGAATCGGCGTTGGAGCTCCGTAAGATACTCGTTTTTCCAACGACGTGCAAAAATGTGTTGTATGAATTTTAAGCGCTCCCAACGTTTTATGAAAGCTAACTTTGTGGGGTCATTTTTTTCCAATTTTGCAGGGGGTGCGATTATTGGTGCTCCTCTTAAGAAATGACCTGGAGTTAGTGGAAGGAGTTCATGGGGGTTTTCAGTTAATGGGGACAGAGGCCTCGAATTTAGTATTGCTTCAATTCGAATAAGTATGGTTGTAAACTCCTCGTAAGTAAAGTTGAGATGACCGGTGATTTTCTTAAGATGGGACTTCATACTTTTTACTGCCGCCTCCCACAATCCACCCATGTGGGGTGCATAGGGTAGTATGAAAGACCAGGAAAAGCCGTGAGACCCATATTTTTCTACTAATGATTTTTCGGCAGTTTTTAGAAAGACATTGTGGTCTTTTAATAACTTCAGTTGTGCTCCCAAAAAGTTTCGACCGTTATCCGAAAACATGGTCTTTGGGAGACCTCTTCTTCCTGTAAATGGAGTGAAACAAGCTAAAAAGCAGTCTGTGGATAGGTCCGAGCATACTTCTAAATGCACAGCATTCGTGGAAAAACATACGAATACTGCGGCGTATCCCTTTATTACTTTGGCGTTTCTTAGACTTGAAGATTTCAAAGAAAACGGTCCAGCGAAATCTACTCCGGTGTAGGTAAACGGAAGTGAGTATTTTACGCGTTCTGGTGGAAGGGCTGACATTATCTGATTTTGAATTTTGTGCTTGTAGACGGTGCACGAGGTACAGTCTCGAATGCATTTTCGAACAAGATTTTTCATTCGTGGTATGTGTATGCCATGCCTCAGGGCCCGGAGCATGATGTGGTGCTCCGCGTGAAGTAGGATTTTATGTGTATAATATACAAGAAGAATGGCCAACTGGGATTTTTCTGGTATTATTATAGGATGTCTTTCAACATAGCTTAGCTCGGAATAGTTTAATCTACCTCCAACGCGAATGAGGCTATTTTCATCAAGAAAAGGATGCAGCGTGAGAAGTCTGCTTTTGCGATTAAGCGGGCGCTGATTTTGAAGATTTTCATAATCTTGTGGGAAATGTCTCTTTTGGGCGATCAACATTAAACGGGTTTTTGTGAATTGAAGTTCCTCGGACGTAATGTAGGGCACTCGTGGAACTATGCCATCTCGAACACGATGTATAAACCGAAACACGTAGCTAATTGTCCGTAGAGCTCGATCGAATGATGAGAAATATTGTAGAATGTCGAGGCTTTCCGTAGGATCGTGTGGTTCACCATCGGGGCTAGGATTTTCGACCTTGACATGAAAGTTTGAAGTTCGTTTTGTTTCCAGATCAACTGGATCGAAAGAGCGAGGTTCAGGCCAACATTTTGCTGGTTGGATTGGCCAAGAGGGCCCGTGCCACCATAATTCATTTTGGATCAACTCTTGCGGGGGACATCCTCGCGTTCCAATGTCAGCAGGGTTATCTGCAGTTTTTACATGCCTCCATTGGCTATTGTTAGTAATGGTCAGGATTTGACTAACTCTGTTTGCTACAAAGGTTTTCAATGTTTGTGGTGATTTTTGTAGCCACCCAAGGACTATTGAAGAATCTGTCCATAAAAATACTTCATGGGGAAAATCATAAATTTTCACAAGACTGTTTAGCAACCTTACAAGCAGTAAAGCGCCACATAGTTCCAGCTTAGGGGTAGTTATTTTTTTAATTGGTGCCACACGGGTTTTGGCGACAAGTAAGTTGCAAAAGATTTGTCCATTTGAATCGTTGGTTCTCATATAGACAGCAGCGCAGTAAGCTCTTTCAGACGAATCGCAGAATCCGTGTATTTGGATTTGGTACTGTGGCGAAAACTGTGTCCAACGTGGAATTTTTAACGTAGAAATTTTAGGAAGGTTTCTAATAAATGAATTCCATTTTTCTTGGATATTCGGGGGAACAGTTTCGTCCCAATCGGATTTACATGCCCACAAATCTTGCATCAAAATTTTTGCCGTCACAACAATGGGACTTAACCACCCTAAGGGATCAAATAATTTTGCTATTACCGATAGAATCTGCCTTTTAGTATAGAACGGCGATACCTCCATTGGTTCTACTACATAATAGAAGGTATCCGCTAACGCATTCCAGCGAATTCCTAAAGTTTTGACTGTGCTGGAATCTTCAAGTTTTAAAAAATCTTCATCAAGAAGATCCTCCCGGGGTAAATTTTCCACTACTAAGTGGTTGTTTGCTGTTAACTTTTTCAAGGGAAAACCAGCCGTGGCCAATGCGCGACTCAGTTGTCTTTGTTTCATTTTAGCTTCATTGATTGAATGTCCTCCAGACAAGATGTCATCTACGTAAACTTCTCTTTTTAAAATTATCGATGCCTCTGGGAATTCGTTTTTGCAATCTTCGCTTAGTTGCAAAAGTGTTCGTATGGCTAAAAATGGTGCGCAATTAATACCAAATGTGACCGTTTTCAGTTGATATGCTTTTATCGCTTCGTCCTTTTTGCTGCACCACAAAATTTGTTGATAGTGGCGATCTGCTTCATGCACTAATATTTGCCGATACATTTTCTCGATGTCTCCAGTAAATACGTATTGGTAGTTTCGCCACATGAGCATCGTCCGCATTAAGTCATTTTGTAACTTTGGGCCTTGATGCAGAACATCATTTAAGGAGTAACTGCTTGTACTCTTTTTTGATGCATTAAACACCACACGCACCTTTGTTGATTTGCTTTCAGGTTTATAAACCGCGTGACGTGGCAGAAAAAATGAAAATAATTTTTTGTTGTCTAACTCCGTATTAATTGTTGGCTTCATATGATTTAAATCAACATATTCCTGAAGAACGTTTTGATACTGCTCTTTTAGATCCGGTGTCTTGCTCAGTGTTTTCTCCACTCTGTAGTATTGCGCCAAAGCGGCCTTTCTTGAGGAGCCTAAAAAAATGTCCTGTGGAAACTCTTGTTTAAACGGGAGTCGCACCACGTAGCGTCCATCTGATTGTCGAATTGTTGTTTTTTTATAGAAGTCCTCACAATAGTCATCGTCTTTCGATGATAAAGTGTCGCTTTCCAACTCCTCAACTTCCCAAAATCTTTTTAGTTGTTCACGAAGAAACTCTCCGTCTGAATCAGAAACTGTTGTCGTAAACTAGATAAGCACTTCCAATAATCATGTCAATTGCCGATGGCTGCCCGAAATATGGATCCGCTAGATCTAAATCGCTTATTTCGGCTGGTCTTTCTATTTTTAATTCTTTTGATGGTAAAAGCTTAGCTAAGGTTGGTACCACTATCGCATTTATATTTATTTCGAACTTCGATATTCTTGACTTTAAAGTAACGCTGCAAACTCCTTTTGAGCTCCCTACAATCGTACCTCCCAATCCAGCTATTTGAAAACTATGTGGTTTTAATGGTAGAAAGAGCTTTCGCTGCATGCGAGACGTTATGAAGCTCTTCTCTGAACCTGCATCTAGCAGCGCTCTGACAGTAAAAAGTTCTCCAGTTCGTTGGATATTAATTAGCGCAGTGGGCAGAACCGTGTTTGCTTCTTGAGGAATAAAATAGCTTGAAACTTGACCTTCAGAACTACTTAAATTATAAGGTGATTCGTTTACCTGAATGTTAAAAGTATGACTACCTGATGATGAAGGCTTTTCTTGTTCGTCACTAGGCAGGAGGCCTTGACGCTTTACATTCATATTTAAATTCTTGTCAATATGCAACATTGTGTGATGCTTTTTATTACATATGTTACAAGTATGTTTACTGCTACAATTGAGTTTGAAATGTTCTTTTGATAAGCAATTCGTACAGTATTTATTTGCAAAGGCATATTTCACTCGTTCGTTGGGTAACAAGGATTTGAAATACTTGCACCACTTCAAATGATGATTCTGCTTGCATTTGTGGCAAAAGTTATCCCTTTTTACGCATTCCGCATGAGCGTGAAAAGATTGTGATTTTGAAGTAGGTGCATCCTTCCCTATTGGCTTTTTTAAATCTATCATTGTTTCTAACATTTCAACCCTTGAGGAGAGATATTCATTTAGTTTACTCCATGCAGGTAGTTCTCTATGATTTTCTATAGTGGTTTCCCAATCTCTTAACGTTTCTTCTGGAAGTTTCAATGCCAAGAGGTGCATTAAAAAGGGATCATCATCCGATATGTTCACATTGTAAGTCTTCAGAATGGCTATACAATAATTTACTGCATTTTGAATAGTTCTTATTGACTTTAGTGATTCAGTTTGAGTTGCCTGAATTCCAAAAATTTTCTTCATCTGATCATTAACTAGCAATCGTTTGTTGCCGAATCTGTTTTCCAATGCTTTCCAGGCCAGTGTAAAATTTTCACCTACTAGGTCGACCTCCTTTATGACTTTGAAAGCTTCCCCACTAAGCTTACTACGTAAATAATATAGCTTTTCTGCTGGATCTAAGGAGCCATCTTTTCCAACTACTGCTTGAAAGATATCGCGAAAAATAGGCCATTTGGAGTAGCCTCCCTCAAACGTCTGGATTTCTACAGGTGGTAGTCTCAATGTAGATCGCTTATTTGGTTGTACACCCGGCGCAAAAGTTGTGTCGTATATTTCTAAAATACGCCCCTTAGCTGATGTGTATTTGCGGCATGCATCTTCGTACTTAGAAGGTATATCATCCTTACTATCTTCCGTTTTGTCGTCACTCATACAATATTCCTCATATGACTGGTTAGTTTTGAACCATCTTCTCTCTAATTCTTCTAACTTAACTTTTAAACCAGAACTGGTATCTGCTTCTAGGACTCTTTCTGTTAATTGTTCACAAAATGAAGTTATTTGTTGGAGATCGAACTTACACCTTCTGCGACTGGCCATATTGTTCGAGTTTTATTAATTTAATGCTCTATTTGTGATATATCATTGCCTATGTATTTTCAAAGAATCTATGTAATCCCGAAAAAATACTTTTTTTTATTCAGAAAAATCGTATATAAGACAAGCTCTTGCTGGCTTAATCCTCCGAACCCTCTCACCACTAATTTTTTGTATGTATATAAATAATTCACCAATATTTAACAAATATTACACTCACCAATTTACCACAATCTTCCCTGTAGAAATGATTTTCTGTACTGGAAACCCTTGCTTTTGCTGTTTTGTGTATTTCTGATGTTTCTGCTCTTGATGTTGCTGAATGAATCTCTGTTGGTTGGCACACCACGCTATTGTATTTACTTGTTTGTTTTTTCGGTTAGCACAAGAAGTGAAAAAAAAATTTTTTTGTTTTAGTGTCTAATACATATGTGCTTTATTCTTTTCTTTTATTTTTTCGGTTTGTTTGTTTTTTTTTTATCAAAATTGTTTACAAAAAACAAACGTTTAAAACTTTATATAAGTATGTATGTCTATCTTTTTCACTATTTAAATTTCTTTCTCTTAATTAATGTTTGATTTATGTTTTCTTATTATTGTTGTTGTTTTTTTTTAATTCTATTCTCCTGGTTTATGCTTGTTAACACTCTCACTGTCATTCTACTTCTGAATTTGGTTCGATTCCTCTTTAATGCTTCAAGCAGTATTTTTAATGCGTGTACATTCGTATGCATGTATCATATAATGTTGTTCCTCTTATTATCTGGGAGACATATGGAAACGAAACGACATTTGTGTTTTGCAATTGGAATGTTAGTTTTTTGCTTTGTATTATCCCGTTAGCTGTAAATTCTTGTGTTTGTGATTCTTTACACTCTTGATATTAGTTATTGAAATTATTCAAGGGCAAATTTTGATTTTGTGTATATTAATATAAAAGACTGCATAAGCATTTGTATACATAAGTACGTATGTACTATGTACATATTATGTACGCATGTATGTAGGTATATCTGCTGTTACATATAGTAGCGCTTAATATCGCACAATTTTGAGAAATTATAACACCATTTAAGAGGGTCCAATCATACAGTACATACCTATTTTTTCCTATCCCGATGCTCTGTCCTCCTTGGACGCCCTGGTTGCTAATGAGGCAAATGACTCTAGATCTCCTGGACCTTTTGAAGACACTTGCGTCCCTTTTAATTTGATGCACCTGCGCACCGACCACTTGTGTGCGTGCCAATTTGAAGTGGCTTAAGGATCCCAACCGCCAATGTGTATTCTGCTGTTGTGAAAATTTTAGTGAACGGTTTGTCACTAACTCAATCCAATTCTAGGCTTTCCTAGAACTCTGTCGAAGGACCAAAATGTTGAATCGTGTAGATGTCCAATAAAAAAAAAAACAACTTCAAATTGTTCCTCTTGAACGTATGTAGCAAATTATTCGCCTCTTCTTGGCTCTGCTTAAATCTACCGACTGACTAACTATACGAACTAATAAAAAAACTAAGGGCTTGAACACAAATCAAAAGAAAATAAAAACTCTTCATGAGTATAAGAAAGAATACAAAAAGGGAAGAAATAGTATATATGTACATATAATAAAAATACTGGAATAAGAAAGGTTACGAGGGTTGAACTCGGTTCAACAACGGTAATCAATACAAACCCGAATTCTACCATTTTTTTTGGCACAATGACTACAGGAGCAGCCCATGATGATTGGCATTCCACAATTACTCCCAGTTTCCGCATCTTCGTTATTTCATTCTTGAGAGCAGTTTTCATGGTTGGGGATAAACGATAAGGAGGGATCGCAATTGGATCATGTTCTTCTGTGTGAATGCGATGAATAGCGTAAGGCGTAGCACTGGATGTCTCTTCAAATATATTTTTATTTTCAAGCAATACACTATTTAGCTCTTTTTTTTTTTGTTCGCAGGTAAGACCAGTACCATCAGAGTCTTTCAGAATTCGTATATCCATCGAAATCAAAGGTGTAAAGTAATCATGAACGTCTTCAACTTTGCGAGTTTTGGATGGTGGTTCATCTTCAGTGGAAAATTGTAGATATGCGTCTTCTTCATGTAAATCTGTTGTCTTAAATATTGATTGTATGGACTGTGGAGATTCATTTCCGTACTCTGATGAATGTTGTTGAGAATTTATAAAACTAGCCATTAATTTTCCTTCAACAAGCTTTTGTAGCGCATATGAATCATCTCGATTTACATATGAAGGTGTTAAAGGTAAAATATTCTCCTTTGTTCTACCTTTTTTGCCTTCCACAAATTTAGTGAGGGCTGAAATCTCTTTTAAGGCCGACGTGCATGGTGACGACTCGTGAGTAATTTGCATGGAGTAAATTGTCGTTTCAATGGGCTTAGTAAATTTGTAATTTAATTTTGGTTGATCCACGAAATACCAGAATTTCTGAGCCATATTAAGAACAATGCCTGTTTGCTCGAGAAAATCAGCACCGAGTAGCGTTCTGTTTCCCGTGGCGTTTGGAAGGCATATGAACCTTATTTTCCGTACTCTGGTACCAATAGCTATATCGCAAATAGTGGACAGAACCTTGTTGGTTGACTCTGAGCCATCGGCAAGAGTAACTTCTGCACGTACTTCTTGAAAATTACATTTATTTGCGGTAAGTATTTTGGTAAGTTCTAGACTGGCAACACTGGTTTATGCCCCACTGTCAAAGATAGCTTCTCCTTTAAGCCCAAAAAGTTCAACATGAGTTGTTGGTAATGAGTGTCCAATTACAGTTGATGCTAGTGAATTGAATGGTAAATACTGTGGGCTGGTTGATACCGCTGGGTTTCTATTACAAGTAGGACAGTTTGACCTATATACGCCAGGTGCACCACACCCATAGCAAAAAAGCGTTGGCTTTTTTAACGAGCTCCTGTTGATTCTGATGATTAACAAGAACATCTTGCTTTTGTTGTGATTTTTGTTGATGACTTCGTTGTTCATCATGCTTTTTCTTCTTAAACACATTTCTATAGTGTGTCCCTTTAATCGGCAAAAACTGCAGCGTTTAGCGTTGGGGATTTCTACAGCATTTTTAGTAGAAGCAATTGATTTGGCGTCTAGAAAAAACATTTCTGCATCACGGCTGGCTTCCCCCAAGGGGGCGCGGTCAATTCATCCTGTCTTGGTGGCTTGGTGTTGAACCTCCTGGGGTATAGGGTTATCAGGTTTCCGGACCTAGGCCTTTTTGCTGATAACCCCTAAAAACTTGTATGTTGCTACCCAATCCCTGAAACAACAGGGCAACGGGCGCGCATGCAAGTAAACTAAAGGTGAAAGTGGGTTCGCTCGCTCGTCCGGTAAGTGGGTAATCTGGTTTTTCCAGACCTTGACCTTTGGCCAATTACCCCTTGAACTTATATGTCACTACCCTATCCCTGGACATAACAGGGCAACGGGCGTGCATATATTTAATTTAAGGAAGTAGCTCTGCCTATGCTTGTCTGGGTAGAGGTGCTACCGATACCTCAGGTTTGCACGGGACCTAAAATCGGAGGTGTTTTTAACACGCGGCTGACCAGAGTCCTATCTGGTGCCACGGGAACCAGTAGCCCCTAGGACTTGTCCTAGACTGGTTATTGGTGAGGCCCCTTCGGGGATCACGTGGTGGCTGTGGTTAAAACCCAAAGATACGCGGGAAGAGTTATGGGTCAGATGTAGTGTGTCTGTAAGAGGTGCTAGTGACTGATTATAGATGCTCTCTTCAGGCCGTATATCTCTAGGTGTTGTTGCTATTCGACAAAGCTACTCTGATGTTTTGCGGTGGGCGAAGCCTCAGGTAAGATGGGGGCACTATTTTGCTGCCGGGCTATCGGGGTAGTAGGAGGTTAGATAGCTCCAACACTTCAGCAAAGTGTCTGTACATGGTTCTGCAGCCTGTACAGAATTTGCTACCAAGTTGTCCCTCGTAGGCGCACATGTTGTATGCCTCATCAGCATGTGCCCCTGGGAGGGGCGACGGGACGGTGGTGAACGGCTTTATTCACCCAGTGCGAAGAGCACCGTCAGGTAAGGCCTTCGGGCAGGTACTGACGTAAAATCTTTGACATCTTTGACATCACGGCTGGCTGAAATCAGCTCTTCAAATGTTTTTACAGCTTCACGGCGTACATGGTCTCTAAAGTTTATGTTGAGCAGACCATACAACATATTTATTTGCATTGCCTCACTTGGAGCCTCTTCAAGCTGCGAAAGTAAAAGTCTCTTTCTGCACACAAAGCTATCAGTTGGCTCCGCTTTCTGCTGCTTAGTCTCAAAAAAAGCGAGTATATGCGCCAGTCCGGAATTGGAGGCGTAAACGTCTTCCGAATGAGGTCTGTAGCTTGCTTGAAGTTTGATATGGTGTCTTTTACACCAATCCACCAAGATGCAGCGTAATCCTCAAAAAGCAAAGGCATCCCACGTAAGGCACCGGCATCGGAAATTTTTTCGATGTCCTTAAAAACACATATGGCTAATAGAAATTCTTCGACAGCGGCTGGATCTTGTTGGCCTTTAAAACGGGCGGTGCAATGCGCGAACGACCCACCTCTGGAATTTACAGACATTGCAGCCAAGATCTGTTGAAATTGTTTCTCCGAAAAAGTCGCCATTCCTTCTAATTTGTTGATTTTTTTACCTTTTAAAACAATTGCGTTTTCTTCCTCTTCGTTTTCTGATGAAGCCTCTTCAAAATCAGCAATGTTGTCTTCTTCGTCTTCGGTAGTGGTTTCTGAAGCAACTGAGTTGGGCGCTAATGAAATACAGCCTTATTCAAAAAAAAAAAAAAAAAAAAAAAAAAAAAACTTAAATGAGGCTTGAAGTTCACATTAGTTACCAAAGACTTTAAGGCTAACAAACCTATGTTAAAAATTCGTATTCAAAAACAGTACTTTAGCTAGTGTATGCTTTAATAAATTTTACATGTTGATACTGGCAACACCATCATTCTCTATTGTCTCTTTATAGTTAACGATGCAAAACAAACGAATATTATTCATCCGGATAGTCGGATATATTGATAATGTTTTAATGTTTTAATATAAAATGTCACTTTTCGGTACTTAAGATGTAAATTAATATTTATAATACATAAAAAACATAAACTAAATAGATTTATCGCAATGTAAAATAAATACGCCTATTTTTTGTAAAGGTTTTAAACCGATTACTTGAAGAACGAGCTTTGTTTACTCGTTTTGATTGTATGTACATCACTATAAAGTTTTATATATTTACATTATTTTGCTAAGAAATATACTTACATACATACGAGTATGTTAATTATAGAAACACCCTTAAAAAGCATTGAAAGTAAATTTCGTTCTACAGATAAGCAATGAGAATAATACCAGTGAAAAAAGGAAAAAAGGAATTACTTTTAAGTTATTTAAAACTTTTTAATATTAATATTATGTGTTTTGTTTTGGTAACCTAGTCTGCATTAGTACAAACGTTAAGTAAATTAAAATAAAACCAATTCCTTATTTGATTTACATTGCAATATTTGAACTAGTATTTGTTTTATTAATTTTATTTGTTATTTTTTGATATTACAAGAACTTAAAAGGATGTACATATGTATTTAAATAAATATTTCTAAATGAAAAACAAAATAAAATCAAGATATATATATGTATGTCAATATATGTTTTCCAATTATGTATTTTAATTTAATTGATTTTAAAAATATTTTTCAATAAATGCTCTAAGTATAGCATTTTCTTGTAATATTGCACGGCATCACCACCAGTTTTCTAAATTTTTATGTGGCAGAGGTTAATTGCGGCACGTTCTAAATAAAAACTTACATTGGAAAATAATTTTCACATAAAATAAAAATTAATTTTACCAATTCTGGTTATAAAATTTAATATATCCATTTTTTTTATTTCACAAATCCACACAATTTCAAATATTATCAATAATTTTGTTCACAAAACGTTGTTTGTCAAAACAATAAAATATTTTAACATCGCTTTAAAGTATGTATGTAGGTGAGTACCTGCTTTAAATTATTTAATGTTAACGTTGGTTTACAGTACGTGTGTTAAGCTAATAATCGTTTTTGAATGAAACTTTAAGGAATTTTGCTTAAAGTTGGTTTACCAACCTGTGTTAAGTTTTTTTGAATAAGGCTGATAATCTTGTTTCTAAGATTATATATTTTGTTAATTTAAAGAACAAATAAAACACACTGGTTTAGAAAGAAACTATATTACTTTTAAAAGAACTTCAAAAACTTTCTACTCGTCCGGTAACTTAATGCTGAACAGAGACACTAGTTGGTTGAAGCCAGAAATAAAAGTGATTTTATTTATACAATTCATGTTGAAATAGAATTTGAAAATAAAAAAATAATAAATAGTAAGTGGGCAGCTTCAAAATTATATAAAATGGAAAATAATAATTACAGAAATATATGGCCTGCTTCATATCGTTTAATATAGTTTGGTAGTTATATATCAAACCGTTTATTGTTCAACTGGCAACATGAATTTATGCAGTCCTTTTTTTCAAAATAGTATTCAATACCGTCATTTGTGTATCGAATGGGAATTTTGGTTTCCTTAATTTTTAAGAGATTATCTCTCATATTTAATATGGCTTTTATTTGTCTTAATATGTTATTACTAATTATTCCATTATACTGATTGTGAAATTGGCAAACTAAAAATTCTAATTTTGTATGTGTAATTACACCGAATTCCCTAAAAACTGGAATGGCTACTTTTTCTGAAATTGTGATAGTGTGTTGGAGAGACTTCACATTCGTCACATCACAAGGTATCCTCCATTTAGGATGGCAAATTCCGGGGTTAATTATGGCGTGTGTTGCTCCAGTTTCAATGATGAATTTTAGACGTCATAGTTTAGTTTTGACTACTATATATGGTAAGTTTCGGTTAAGGCTGTCGGCTGAAAATTTTGGGCATTGTTTATATCTGTTCCGTTCTGTTCCGGTTGTCTGGGTTGATTGCAATTTGGTCCATTATATCCGTTATGGTGTTGGTTTTGTTGGTAATGTTGATTGTACTGATTGTGGTTTTGGTAACTGTCCGTTTAGGATGTCGGTCTAAAGTATTGTACATTATTTATTTCCATTGGTTCTGGCTGTTGGGGCTGATTATAGTTTGGTATATTACGTTCTTGATTGTGGTTGTAATTTTGATTGTATCTTTCCACGTTGCGTTGTTGATTCCGATTGTAATTGTAATTCTGATTGTTTTGCCGATAATTATGATTTTGCCGGTGGTAACTATTATGATCGTTAGATCTATTATAATTATGTTTTCTATTATGATTTGTTCTGCCCCCCGAAGATTCTCGGTTTTCGTCTTGTCCTTCATTATTCTGTCGTTTCCCTCTGTCGTTCCTTTTTACTATGCCGACCGTCTTTTCCCTTCTCGAATAAAATATCCATTGCGGATTCTAGGCTTTCGGGATTCCTGCAGGTTAATATGGTCCTAATAGGTTCCGGAATGTATCCTTTCGACCACTCTAGTGAAATTGGTTAGATCATTACGGTTGCCGTTGTACTGAGGGATTGTATTCAAATATTGGATGGGGTCTAATTGAATTTGGTTGGGTTGTGCCATTTTGTATAAAGGTAGGTGTAAATATGTTTATTCTCAGTTTTGTTTCTATTTATTACAATTATCAAAGGGACAATATTCTGATTATAATATTATTATTATCACCCCGATTATGAATAACAATTCCCTGGGAATTTTTTCCCTATTCCCTTTCCCCTTATTCTAAACGAACTTCGAAAACGGGAAACTCTTCCCGGGGAAAAAAGTAGGTATTACGAATGTCAATTAAAGGGAGAATGTGATGACAAATTTTGGGAATAATTCCGCCAAAAAATTGCAAGAGAGCTGTGCCAAAAATGTAAGTATTTACAATTTTTTATGAAAAAATTTAATAATATCGTCATTTATTTTTACTTTTAGGTCAAAAACAACGAACAAGAAGCAGTTAGACATTCTTTTAAATGCAATGCAATCCCACCCAGATATTGCGCGTGGATGGTTTAAGGGAAGCAAAGAGGAGCTTAACCGGGTATGGCGCAATTTGGAGGCGGAATTGAACGCGGCAGGACCACCATCAAAAAGTATTGCCGAGTGGAAGAAGGTATGGATAACACAAAAATAATACTATTCAATATACACAAATGGTGAAAGTGCAAAACATTTTTCAGGTGTGGTGCGATCAGAAAAAGTACGTACGACACAAAGCGGCACAAAATCTGAAGTTATGCAGAGGAACTGGTGGCGGCCCCAATATGGAGCACAAATTTTCCCCAAACGAAGAGGCAATCTACTCTTTAATTGGGATGAAGGAATCTGTGGAAGGTGTTGCCAATACGTTTGGGTTAGGCTCTTCCACCACCACAAAAGAAAATTCAGAGAGCGTGCCACACGCTTTAATGGAGTTTTTGATGGTAGACGATGTGGTGGTTGAAAGCAGTGATGCGGATAATACACCGCAAAAGCCGCCGGCGAAAAAAATTAAAATCAACACTCAAGTTTCTGCTAGTGACGTCCTAGCAGAGGAGATTTCAATTCAAAACAAGATGCTGAAAGTCATGGAGGAGCAGCAGCTAAGTTTTAAAAAAATATATCGCTCTATAGACCGTCTTTACGATCTAAAAAAAGAAGATCTGAAGGAGCAAAAGCGACATAATTTAGTCATTGAAAAATTAAGACTAAGAGAAGTAGAAGATAAAATGGAAAAAAACCGTCGACTGTTGGAGTTAGAAGATTTAAAACATAGATTTTAAGAAAAAAAATATGTGATACAAATGTACCTGCACGAATTGTTTTAGTTTTTAATTAAAGTTTTTTGTTTTCTTTTTGTTTTAAAGTGAATTCTCTAAATAATTAATATTTTTGTTTTCTAGTTTTTATATGTAATTTATTTTTTCTTTCTGAAGCATTCTTTTATTTTATAAAATGTGATAATAAATTTTCCAAATAATTTTAATAAGTAATACATTTGTTTCATTATTTATTAATAAAATGTGCAAATATTTATATACATATATAAGTGCATAAATAGTTTAATCAAATTAGAAATTTATTACAGATTATTTCCAATATTATTTCTTATATTTTGGGCAACGGACAAATACTGTGTTGAGGCTAAGGATGCTACTTCATCACTATCTTGTATGCTAAAATTACCAACAGTTTCTGCATCGTTTACATCACTATTGCATTTAAAATGAATGCAGATGTTATGCAAAGCACAGCAAACATTTGTTATTTTAGCTGCCTTTTCAGGAGCATAATGTAGTTCCCTAGCCCCAAGAATGCACCTCCATCTATTTTTCAAGACGCCATTAGTGCGTTCAATCACATTACGGCATTTGGAATGGACTTCATTGAACTTAATTTCAACTGACTGTTCTTGTGGACATCTATGTGGGGTCATAAGCCATGGTTCCAGAGAATATCCTGCGTCTCCTGGAAAAAAAATCTATTAATTTATGAATACATTCTATTGTCATTGAAAAATTTACCCAGGAGCCAATAATTGCTGCCGCCTCTTAAATATTCTTGTTCAAGGTGAGCTCGTAGGTCGCTGGAATTCCAAATGAAGGAGTCATGACAAGCTCCGGGATGAGAGGCGTCGACGTACTGAATCCTCAGCTCATGGTCACAGACCTGTAAATATTTTTTTTTTGTATTTTCGATAAAAAGTTATATAAATCCTATCTTCAATATAAAAAACCAGGGAAAGACTTACCAGCATTACATTTAAGCTGTAGAATCCCTTCCTATTGTAATATAAATGCTTATTGTTGGAGGGAGCAATAATGCGGACATGTGTTCCGTCAACGCATCCTATAACGCTAGGAATACCATGCTTTAGGAAAAGAGCTAACGAAATTTTCCTTTTTTCCTCTTCCGTTCTGCAGAAAGTTATCCATTTTGGGCATAGATGTCGCTCAAATATGTTAACTACTTCTGTCAGAACTTTACTCAGACTACACTGGGCAACAGACACGTCGCTATCCTTCCCTATACCCGTTTGGTATCCACCTTCAGCAAAGAAACGTAAAGCTGCACTTAATTTTACTATTGGCAATATTCCAAACGACTTACGTCTTGGCTGAAGGTGGGATGTCAGCAGGTCTAATAAGTATTTGAAAGCCGGTTTGTTTACCCTGTAGTATTTTTCAAACCTTCGAAAAGAAAAACCCTCATTTAAAAATGGAAATAATAGCTTTTTATGTACTTACAAAGTTTGCGGCAAGTCAAATGGGTTACTGGCATCACGTAAGATTTTCCGTTCTAGCCTTAGCTGCTTATTGTCCTGTTGCCGCGTTTCATGGTTTTCTGCATCAACCGCCATCACAAATGCCACACTAAACATTTTTATTTTATTTTTTAATAATTTTTATGTCTATTGTTTTTTTTTTTGCTGCTAAACACTTTTGTTATTGATAAAATAATTGCAAATTTTTAGACAAAACAAACCAGCTGAAACATAAACAGCTGACTTCGAAAATACGAAATTCTCTCTCCCTTGTTATTCCCTTCCCCGAGTGTTTAGAATAGGAGGATTTTATTCGAGGGAAAAATGAATTCCCAGGGAATCATTTCCCTGGGAATATTTATAATTGAGCTGTATATAATTATTATTGATTGATGTTGTAATATACCCTTAAATAATAGTATTATCTTACAGCTATTAACTATATAAATAAGTTGAATAATTTATGACTATTCTTACTATTTCTAAAGTTGTCCTTTTTCTTCTTGGTGTTTGGGAGTCCTCGAATGTGGTTTTTTATGCTCTGGGCTTTTTTCTCTTGATTTTTCTCGCTGAATTTCTATTTCCACTGTGCAAATAATGTTTTAGTTCAGTTCATGTTTTTATTATTTTATTTTTTCTTCACTTTTCTACTTGGTAGAAGTAATTTTTAGTTAACTTTTTTTAACAATCTTAAAAAAATTTTCTCCTTTTTTTATTTTTATTTTATCGTATTTTATTAAAAGTATAGTTTGTTTATGAATAGGATAAAGATTTTTTATTATTCACTTTTTATTCGTTTAATAATTTGTTAATAATTTTTCGCGTTTGCTTTTAGGTGACGTTTCGCCTTTTTTTCATTCATTTAATAATTTGTTAATAATTTTCACATTTGTTTTTAGGTACATGCTTCGTTAAAAGTATAGTTTATTTATGAACGTAGTTAGTCAGAATAAGGATTTTTCTAATAAAACGGTTTTTACGAAATCGCGTCAAACATTAAAATGTCTAAAAGGAATTAATTAATTATTTAATTATAAACCTTTGCGCGATATCCCAACCTCGTCGCCATTTAAGTTTCACTTCTGTGTGTTAAAAACAATGAAAGGAAATTTCTGTTTCATCCTTTCAGTTTTTTTATTTTTAATAGAGTAGATTCCGCTACGTCTTTATTAATGTAGATGAGTTTTATAAATAACTTAAATTATTATAATTTTGTTGGCTTATTAAATTATGCTTATTAATGGTTTTCCGTTTCTTTGCACCTTTATAGTTTAAATTCGCGGAATTGTTTGTTAACAGCAAAATTGTGTTGACACAATTTATATTTCTTGATAATTTTGTCTGGAATGCAAAATTAGAGTAAGAACAATAAAGCTGCAAATATGAAACATGAAACGCGTGTATACAATGTATGCAATAATTGTTATTAAGAAAGGCAACCACTTATTAAATTAGTACACGATGGGGTGATATCGTGACTGTCAGGGTCGAAATTGTCTCAACGTTATAAACAAGAAATAGTAAAAGAAAATAGAAATACAACTATATTAACCAATTCTGGAAGAATAGTACACAAAAACAATATTAAAAAGTAAAATATTCTTGCAGGATCCAGCTGTATTGTATTCAGGCGGAAATAGAAATAATTGACTATTGATCTTCACATATTATCACTATCGACAAGGGAATAGCGAAAACAGAACAAGGAACGTTTACAATATTACACGTAATTAAGATTAAAGAGTATGAAGAATTCATAAGCAATGTGCATTCATTTATTGAAAATAAAATTCCTAAAACCCACAAAAAATATCCACTCCTGATCCATGAGTTAACACAAACCATTAATATCCTAGAAGACATTACACCCACTCCTATTAACTGTCAGAAAAGGTCTATTGATGCTATTGGTACTGTACATAGCAGGAACTCCTGATCATAGTGACTTCCAGATATTAACTAACAATATTGCTGAATTAAAATAATAATAATAATAAGCAGGTTTTTATAAATGAAGCATTTAACAAAAGATTAACAGCCTTATTCAAAAAAACTTAACACAGGTTGGTAAACCAACTTTAAGCAAAATTCCTTAAAGTTTCATTCAAAAACGATTATTAGCTTAACACACGTACTTTAAACCAACTTTAACATTAAAGAATTTAAAGCAGCTACTCACCTACTTTAAAGCGATGTTAAAATATTTTATTGTTTTGACAAAGTTTTGTGAACAAAATTATTGATAATATTTGAAATTGTGTGGATTTGTGAAATAAAAAAATGGATATATTAAATTTAATGAACAGAATTGGTAAAATTAATTTTTATTTTATGTGAAAATTATTTTCCAATGTAATTATTTAGAACGTGCCGCAATTAACGTCTGCCACATAAAAATTTAGAAAACTGGTGGTGATGCCGTGCAATATTACGAGAAAATGCTATACTTAGAGCATTTATTGAAAAATATTTTTAAAATCAATTAAATTAAAATACATAATTGGAAAACATATATTGACATACATATATATATCTTGATTTTATTTTGTTTTTCATTTAGAAATATTTATTTAAATACATATGTACATCCTTTTAAGTTTTTGTAATATCAAAAAATAACAAATAAAATTAATAAAACAAATACTAGTTCAAATATTGCAATGTAAATCAAATAAGGAATTGGTTTTATTTTAATTTACTTAACGTTTGTACTAATGCAGACTAGGTTACCAAAACAAAAAACATAATATTAATTTTAAAAAATTTTAAATAACTTAAAAGTAATTCCTTTTTTCCTTTTTTCACTGGTATTATTCTCATTGCTTATCTGTAGAACGAAATTTACTTCCAATGCTTTTTAAGGGTGTTTTTTCTATAATTAACATACTCGTATGTATGTAAGTATGTATGTTTCTTAGCAAAAGAATGTAAATATACAAAACGTTATAGTGATGTATATACAACCAAAACGAGTAAACAAAGCTCGTTCTTCAAGTAATCGGTTTAAAACCTTTACAAAAAAATAGGCGTATTTATTTTACATTGCGATAAATCCATTTAGTTTATGTTTTTTATGTACTATACATATTAATTTACATCTTAAATAACGAAAAATTAAATTTTTTATTAAAACTATGCAAAACATTATCAATATATCCGACTATCCGGATGAGTAATACTCGTTTATTTTGCATCGTTAACTATAAAGAGACAAGAGAAAATGATGGTGTTGCCAGTATCAACATGTAAAATTTATTAAAGCATACACTAGCTAAAGTACTGTTTTTGAATAGGAATTTTTAACATATGTAGGTTTGTTAGCCTTAAAGTCTTTGGTAACTAATGTGAACTTCAAGCCTCAATTAAGTTTTTTTTTTGAATAAGGCTGTAAATAATTTAACTGCAATTTTCAAAACAATGTCAAATCAAATAAGAAAAGATGTTTATCTTGAACAAGAAATTGTAATTAATTTACAGAGTAAAATAAGATTAATTAAGGAAGAATTAGTTAACATTGAATTAGCCATTTCATGGTCAAGAATAGATATGGTAAATCCACTTTTATTGAATAAAAATGAAATTAAAATTGCTTTGAAAACATTGATAAACGAAAATATTAATTTTTCTAGACCAGAAGAAGCATTGGAATTTTCAAAGATGTCAATAATGAATAATGATCAAAAAGAAATATTTTATTTAGTTAAAATTCCATTAACAAAAAAGGAAACCTATAAAAAAATTAAAATAAGACCAGTTAAAAGATATAATAAAATTATACATTTAGATTTTAGGGAAATATTATTTAACCAACAGGAAATATTTGCTTTTACAGAAAACTGTAAAAATTACAATAACATTACCATTTGTAATGAGAAAAATTTAATTAATATTAAAGACAATGATTTTATTCCCAATTCAATAAATAATTTGAATTCATCCTGTACTGTAAGTAATAGTCATCACGTTCCGCGTATTGCGGAAATCAATTCGGTAATAATACTTCTGAATGATTATAACGGTTCAATATTTGTAAATGAAAAAGTATGTAATATTTTGGGAACATGTTTAGAAAAATTTCATAATTCAACAATCACCGTTGAGAATAGAACTTTTAGTAAATGGCAAATTTCACCTCTACAAACTATGCCGGCTCTGATGCCACCTTTGAAAAACACATAATAACCCTATTATCTCCAGAGAAGCTTGACTAGATACAAACCAATAACACGGATGTTATTACAACCGTAAAAAAAGGGATTATAATAGGGCAATGAACGATCTCCGGAATACTTTTACTAATCATCATTTTCATAATCCTTCTCAAAGTCATTTCGAAAAAAGTCAAAGAAATTACAGTGTGGAAATCACAGGCACCTAATGTTGGAAAAGCTTTTGAAATGGACCATTTACCACGACTTAAAAACATAACCTTGTCCGCTCCCGAAAAACCTCCAAAATTACATAGAATTACACCTTCACTTACCTTTTCTTTTTTTAATAAGTTCAGTTCCCAGAATTTAAATAATAATTTTTGCTGACACTCTAAAGAAATAAGTAATTCAAAAGAAAATTTATTTTAATATAAAGTGTTGACTATTGTTAAACAAAAAATAAAAAGCAACAAACTAAAATTAAAATGCTGACTGTTTATTAATACAAGAATAAAACAAGAAACTAAATTAAGTTACAATAAGTTGAAAAATATTATAAGCTTTTAGTTGTAGTTTACAATAAAGAAATGAAAAACAAAAAATCGGAGTTTTAAGTTAAATTTATCTAACTTATATATATATATATATATATATATATATATATATATATATATATATATATATATATATATATATATATATATATATAGAATAGAATATGTATATATTCTAGAATATATAGAATATGTATATATATATATATATATATATATATATATATATATATATATATATATGTATATATATATATATATATATATATATATATATATATATATATATATATATATATATATATATATATATATATATATATATATATATATACATAAGTATATAGTCTGCACATTGACAATAAATACGGTTTGGTTAAATTACTAGCAATTAAACTATATTTTTTGTACAATAAAACATATTTTTTTTTAATATTATAAATTTATAGATATTAAAAAAGATCATGTAGAAAAAAACTTGTAATCAGTTAAAAAGAAATACAATAAAACAAATTTATATTTCAGTTCACATTGGCAATAAAATCTATGACCAACAATTTCTTGCGCAATTTGTTTTAGTGAAAACATTGAAAACTTTGTTTTGAGAGTATTGAATATTTAGTATGGAAATCTGTTGCATCTACCACGCACTGTAGACGATTTTTCATTGAACCTATTAACATATTTTAAAAATATTTAATATTATGTGAACTGTCAAAATAATAATAATAATAATAAAAAGAAATTGGCGGCAGCAAACGGAAAAATATTTTATTTTGTGTTAACAGAATTAAAAATGTTAGGTTAGGTTAGGTTGAATGGAGGGGTGTGATAGCCCATGTCATACGACATACACTTAAGCCAGTGAAGGCTTGTTGTGCGCTCCCTTGTATTTAACCATAACATATTGACCCAAAGGTCTAGAGAAACTCCGTGTCACTCACAAAGTTCCTTAATTTCCTCCAGCATATTCCCCGTAATCGGGTTATGTCCGGTAAGGTGTCACCCTCAAGATATCGGGACCTTATTTGTGAGAAGGCGGGGCATTGGCGCAAATAGTGTTCCAATGTTTCGCTCTCCTACCCACATGCTCTACATTCATCTCCTCCCGCTATTCCTATGCGTTTAAGATGTGCCCTTAGTTGAGAATGCCCTGTGACAACTCCCATTATTCTACTTAGTTCGGGCTTGCTAAGTCTTAGCAGCTCCCTCGTTCTTCTCTCGTCTGGATGTCCCCATAGAATTTTTGTATCGATTCCCATGGTTCCGTTATTCCATAAAATTAAATGGGCTCTATGTGCCCAAGTCTTTAGCTCGGATTTAACTGCATCGAAAGGTTTCGCGCATTTCATGCTTATATTACCTAACTCTGTTGCCCTAGAAGCAAGTGAGTTTGCCCCCTCATTTCCAGTTATCCCCGCGTATCCTGGCACCCATATGTTGCGCAGTTCACCATTTGTCGAGTAACTGTTAATAATGTTTTTGCAATCCCAAACATTACGTGATTTAGTGCGTTCCGCTGAGATTGCTCTGATGGCCATCTGACTATCTGCGAATATATTCACAAGTCCTGACCTCCCCATTACATTGAGTTCCCTGATACACTCCGTTATCGCCCGAACTTCCGCCTGCAAAACTGTGCAATAGTCCGGCAGGCGGAAAAACAGTTCCGTGGTGTTTTCTATATAAACACTAAGTCCCGTTTTCCCTCTTGACTTTGATCCATCTGTGTAACAATGAAGCCCCATGGGGATCTGGTTCCAAGGGTCGGTCAACAAGGAATGGATGTTGGGGATCAATGTTCCGCAGTTGGCCTCTAGTCTAGTCTCCGGTATGCGGTCATTTTCGATATTTTCCGGTATGGACTCTCCTATTTCCGTAAAGATTTGTTGTGGTTACTCGTATGAAAGTACCCACGTATAATACTTACTACTAAAAAGTACAACTCTTTGATCTCGCATGCAGTAAACAGCTTACTACTACAAAGTACAATTCTTTAATCTCGCATGCATTAAACAGCTTAATACTAAAAAATACACCTAAAAAAGAAGCTTCTAATTTGTTCGATTGCCACGTGAAAGACTTTTTTTACTTTTTGCCTTCGGCCGCGTCAGCAGACTATATTTTCATTGTTATAATTATTGTTAATTTTCTATACATATTTAAATAAAAAATATTATTTAACAGATTGGTGTGTGGTTGCGTTTATTTCTAACCCAGCGGCAACATTGGTGACCCCGACGTGATCGGCCAACTTACATTTGGAAAAATTTTTTAGATGTCGAAAGACGAAAGCCTCAGTAATAATGTTGGGGCCGGCACATCAGCCGGAGGTACAGGCGTAGAGTTCGTTACACATCAAACACGCCCCGCTGTAGCGAATACGGAAGCGATGGTAAATATGGTTTCGGTGAAGGTACCACCTTTCTGGCCTGATCACCCAGAGATTTGGTTTGCATAAATCGAGGCGCAATTTGTTATCGCAGGCATTACCGCAGGCGACACTCGATATAATACCGTAGTGGCAGCTATAGCGTCGAACATTTTGGCTCAAATTTCTGACGCAGTGCTCCTGCCACCAGAAACAGGCAAATACGACCACCTCAAAAAAAGTATTATAGAACGGTTCAGCGAAAGTGAGCAGAAAAAAATACAAAGACTCTTATCGGATGTCGACTTGGGCGACCGCCGGCCAACACAATTCTTAAGTGAGCTGAGCGGCTTAGCTAAAAGCAGGGTGAGTGACGATTTCCTAAGATCACTCTGGTTGCAACGTCTGCCACAACAAGTGCGAGCTATACTACAAGACTCAGGCGCAGATCTACCCGAGTTGGCTAAGCTGGCTGATAGAATATTGGAGGTTAGCGATTATCGACACATAACCTCTGTTACATCTTCGAACGTAGCAGTTGAGGACTCAGTAACAAATCGAATAGCGGCATTGGAGAGGCGTATGGAGAACCTTTTTCGCTCACGTTCGCGTTCTCGTTGTCGTCAGCCAATTGGAAAAAAGAAGAAGCAACGGTCCCCAACGCCATCGGGCGCTATTTGTTGGTATCATACTAAGTACGGTTCAGGTGGTCTAGCTGCCAGCTTATGTAGGGGGAATAATGCAGTGTTTTCACTGATCACTGTGCCGTAACTGATAGGCTGTGCAGAAGTGCGGCTATAACCTCCTCGTGGTGGCCACCGGTAACAGGGACCCAGTACGGTCATGTCTCTGCTGGGTACCTGGCAAATATAGTCGGGCTAAGAGAGAAAACTCTAAATAAACCCCAATCCAAGAGGGAACAGCATATCTCGAGGGATGAATGGCTAGGGGGTTAACTAGTTCTTAATATGCGGACTTGGGATGCACAGGTGAGGTCCCATTTCAATAAATGCCTTACTGCGTTACCGGGGCTCTGGCGTAGTTGACCGTTTTTTCCCCTTTACTCGTGGGAACAAAAATGAATGTACACAACAAAAATAAAACCAAAAATAACGCAGAGGCACACATACCTCAAAAAAATAAAGAGGCAGAAAAGCCCTCAAATGAAACTGGGGCGGGAGTAACTCCCAGTAAAGAAAAAAATGAAGAGAGGCTAAAGAGACTCAGTGGTGCAGGGAAGAAAAGGCTGGCATATCTAATCAAAAAAGGCCTTAGTAAGGAGGAGGAATACGCCAAGGCCTTGCAACCTATGGCCGTAGACCAGAAACCTGGGGGCATTAAACATGGCCCAAAAAGGCAAAGGTCTGAAGAGGAGACGCCACCTGAATCCTCACTGAAAAAGAGGATAAAGGATGATAAAAAACCATCCACCTCCCAAGCTGCTAAATCAAAGCAGTCAGACAACCCATCGGTGTCAACACAGAGGCGGCCCACTGCCTCATATAAGGACATAACAATAAGAGTCAAGACTGCGGTTCTAGCAAGGGACTATCCAAATACGTCCCTCACTACCCAGCAAATGGACTCCATCCAGAATATGATTCTGGAAAAAATTGTAGCTGGCAAAGATCAGGCCATAAAACCTGCTTTTCTTGGCTGTACTTACAATGCAGGATACCTAGTCTTGCACTGTAAGGACAGCATGTCAGCTGAGTGGGTGAAAACAAATATCACCGACACATCACCATGGGAGGGAATCTCACTGAATGCCATAGAGGAACATAAGATTCCTCAATCTCGCATTGCAGTGGGATACTTCCCAAACTCGCGGGAGACGAGCAAGATCTTGGATCTGTTACAGGGACAGAATCAGGGTCTCCTCGTCGAAACGTGGCGTTTATTAAAAAGAGCCGAAAAAGGCTCTCTGGTCACGTTGGTTCTTTCTGTGGACCAAAAATCAGCAGCTAGTGTGACGAAGTCAAAAGGGAAGCTAAACTTCCGGTTTGGCCAAGTTGTACTCAGGCTCAAGGCTGAGAACATAAATGCGGATGCGCTTGTTCAACAGATGGAGGCAGTGGAGTTGGAAGAAGAGGTCGAAAGCCCTCCTTCCACATCAGAAACTACAAAATGAGGTGCACCCAGGCAAATCTTCATCATGCTAGGGCTGCATCAGCCGAAATTAGCAGAAGATATGCTGCTGGCACCATCAACATAGGGCTTATACAAGAGCCGTGGATATCAAGAGGCCGCATACGAGGCCTCAATGTACAAAACACCCAAGTAATTTATGACACGCGCGCAGTCAAATCAAGGGCTGCGATTATCATAAACACCAATATTAATTACTTGCCTCTTACAGAATTTATGGATGGCGACAGTGCAGTGGCGCTAGTCGAGTTGGACTCCAATGGAAACAGGATAGAGGTTGTTATTGCCTCAGCCTACTTCCCGGGGGACACAGACGAAGCACCACCTCTGAAAATAAAGGGCCTAGTGGATTATTGTAAATGCCATAGGAAAACCCTCATCATTGGCTGTGATGCGAATGCCCACAATACAGTATAGGGAAGCACTGATAAAAATAAAAGAGGTGAGTCACTCCTAGAATACTTATTACTTACTAACATGGGGATTGCAAATAGGGGGATTAGCCCAACGTTTTGCAACGCCATCAGACAAGAGGTTCTCGATCTGACACTTATAACTAACAAATCACTTGATGTGATCAGGGATTGGAAGGTCTCTGAAGAGGACTCCATGTCGGATCATAAACACATCCTTTTTGAAGTTAGGGGATTGGTGAAGAATCAATCGCTCTACAGAAACCCCAGGGCAACAGATTGGATAAAATACTCGCAGGATCTGCAGTCTAGGATCACTGGAAACACATTTTCCATTACATCACCTGAGGAATTGGATGCATCAGTCGAGAGACTAACTGATGCAGTCATATCCTCATTTCAAGACAACTGTCCTGTCAGGATAAAATCCTCCACGAAACTTTTGGAACTTTTCTGGACGTCCCGGCCACAGCCAGGCTGCACAAAGCACTTTCGAAGGGGGGCACGAACCCGATAAGCACATTGAAGGGGCCAGATGGTACCTATACAGATACTTTCAAAGGGACACTAGAGCTTCTACTTAGAACTCACTTTCATAATTGCAGGTTTGGAGCTTCGGACGCTGAAACTCCAGCGGCATGGCCGCATGCTCAGCGAAGGGCGATGAACCAGGTCATCAGGAAAATAGTGACCTTTGAGAGGATAAAATGGGCTGTAAATTCTTTCAGACCTTACAAATCACCGGGGCCGGATGGTATCTTTCCGGCCCTGTTGTCAAGAGGAGGTACCATCCTCTATCGGAAGATGGTTAACATATTTCGATCAAGTTTAACAATAGGACATGTCCCAAGGACTTGGAGAGCGGTAGGGGTCATGTTCATACCTAAGGGTGGAAACAGACCCCCAGAATCTCCCAAGTCCTACAGACCAATTAGTCTATCATCTTTTATGTTGAAGACGATTGAAAAACTATTGGACCAATACCTCAGGACGGAGGTACTTTCCATGAGACCTCTGCATAGGCTCCAATTTGCCTACCAGAAGGGCAAATCAACTACCACGGCACTGCACAATATTGTTCGGGATATTGAAAAGGCCATGGAATCGAAGGAAATAGCCCTGTGTGCATTCATGGACATTGAGGGTGCCTTCGACAATGCAAACTTCCTCGCAATGGAAACAGCACTCACTACTAGAGGAGCTGATCCTGTGATAGTACGATGGGTCAGCTGCATGCTGAACCAAAGGTCGATTAGGGCCTCACTTGGATCCACGGATCTCACAGTCACCGCGGTTAAGGGATGCCCACAGGGCGGAGTATTATCTCCCCTTCTATGGTCTGTATTAGTGGATGACCTGATCGGGCTACTTAACCGGAGGGGACACAGAACCATCGGCTATGCGGACGATATCCCCGTAATAATCAGGGGGAACCATGCAGGGACGATTACGGGCCAAATGCAAGACGCCCTAGACAAGATGCATGAATGGTGCACTTCGGAAGGGCTATCTGTTAACCCAGCGAAGACGATCATTGTACCATTTACCAGGAAAAGGGTGATTAATTTACCCAGTCTCTGGATGGGTGGCATCGAGATAGTTCCCAAGGAGAGGGTAAAATATCTGGGTCTCGTCTTGGATATGAAACTCACTTGGGAACCGCACCTCGAGTCAGTACTCGGAAAGGCCACGAGGAGCCTTTGGACAGCGAGGCAACTACTTGGTAGATCCTGGGGTCTGAGCCCCAAAATGACCTTCTGGATATGTATCCAGATGGTGAGACCAACCATACTGTACGGGGCTCTGGTATGGTGGAGGAAGACTGAGCAACGGACAACTATATCGAGACTGTGCAGGTTACAAAGACTTGCATGCCTATGCGTCACAGGGGCCATGAAAACAACCCCAACGTTGGGTATGGAAGCTCTTCTGAAGCTTGCACCGCTCCATCTAGCTATACAAGAGGAGGCAGCTATAAGGGCAATCTCTATCTACGGAAAAGAGAACCTTAGGGCGGGCAACCTAACTGATCATCTGGCTATCCTCAGGGGAACCGGGGACATACTTGATATATCTCAGGCGGGCGACCATGTGGACCCGGTATACTGTTTCGACAGGAAATACAGGGTCCTCTTCCCCACAAGAGAAGAATGGTGCGCAAACCCAGGATGGCTAAGAGATGGATCGTAAATGTGGTACACGGACGGCTCAAAAACGCTCCAATGAGTTGGGGCGGGAATAGTGGGGCCTAGAACACACAGGTCTATAACATTGAGCAAGGATACGACAATTTTCCAAGCAGGAGTTTACGCGATACTGGAAACTGTGGAGATCCTATCCGAGAGAGGACACAGGGGAATACGGGTTAAGATATTCTCGGACAGCCAATCGGTTCTTAAGGCCCTGAGAGGCTGTACGTACATGTCCAGATTATTACTGGAATGTCAAAACAGGCTCAATGACTTGGCGACTCATAATCAGATTACTCTGATATGGGTACCAGGGCATCAGGGGCATGCTGGGAATGAGATGGCGGACATCTGTGCGAGAAGAGGGGCTGAGGGGAACTTCATTGGACCCATCCCTTCTTTTGGTTTCAACAAAAGTCTCCTTAAAGGGGAGATTTCGAAATGGACATCGTCCAGGATTGAACAACATTGGAATGACATCAATGGATTATGTCACTCCAAGAAATTCCTACGCTTTGACGCTGGGAGGGGGGATCTGGCTCTAAGACTGGACAGGAAAAGCCTACGGACGCTGGTAAGGGCGCTCACAGGCCATTACACCTGCAAAGCCCACCTATACAGAATGGGCTTATCTGACACGGACATCTGCAGATTTTGCGGTGAAGATGAGGAGTCGATGGAACACTTGATAACAAATTGTCGGGCATTGTGCCACAGGAGACACAGGACTCTACATGCATATACGTTGAGTGAAGAGGATCTGCTAGTGCTCCCACTGAAGGAGCTGATCCTATTTGCGAACGTATTAAACTGTTAAGGACAGGGGAAGCACAATAGATCAGCAATGGTCGCAGTGCAAAAGGCTATCCTGGGCCAAACCCCATTTCATTACTTATTTACTTACTTAAGTACGGTTCAGATGCACAAAAGTGTCGGCAACCTTGTCACTACCAAAAAAAAACTAAAGTCCGTGTCTGATGCAATGTTCAGCACATCAGACAGAAACACGATAGCTCGACTTTCATTGCTGGACAACGCTACAAAAATAAAATTTCTGATCGACACCGGAGCTGACGTTTCCGTGCTGCCACCCCGATCATGTGATAAATATAGATCGTCATCATCATTTTCGTTATTTGCGGCCAATGGCACACGAATAAATACGTACGGTGAGCGACGCATTAAATTGTCCTTTTTTCTAAGACGAACATTCGAATGTACGTTCATCATAGCCGATGTTTCAGTGCCCATTCTAGGTTCCGATTTTTTAAAGCATTTCGACTTATTAGTGGATATGAAACGCAACGCGCTATTTGACCGCAAAACGCTATTAGAAGCAGAAGGGTCATCTACGTTTGTGCAATACCCCATCGTTTCAACTATCGATTTAAACAACAGTTTCGCGGCTTTGATGCGTGAATATAAAGACATCACCGTCCTCAACTCCAATCGCTCTCCGCAGCCAAATACATCTAACGTCACACATCACATTATTACGAACAGCCCTGCAGTTTTTTCGAGACCACGCAGGTTGGCAGGTGAAAAGTTAAGTGCAGCAAAAAAGAGTTCGAGTACATGGTCGAACAGGGTATTTGCAAACCCTCTAGCAGTAACTGGGCCAGCCCACTTCACATGGTGAAGAAGGCGAGCGGCGAATGGAGACCTTGCGGGGACTATCGAGCTCTTAACGCTCGCACTATATCAGATCGGTACCCCATTCCGTTTTTGCACGACTGCATGCAAATATTGTATGGTAAACAAATTTTTTCGGTGATAGACTTCCAAAGAGCGTATCACCAGATACCGGTCGAACCATCCAATGTACCGAAGATGGCCATAACAACCCCCTTCGGGTTATTTGAATTCATTTATATAACCTTTGGTTTGCGCAACGCCGCACAAACGTTCCAACGTTATATAAACTCTATTTTACAAGGTTTAAATTTAGTCTTCGCGTACATTGACGATATATCGGTCGCTTCCACCAGTCTCGAAGAACATCGACAACACCTCCGAATCCTGTTTAATCATTTTCGAGAGAACAAAATGGCTGTTAACGCTCCAAAATGCTAACTAGGTCAAAAAGAAATAAATTTTTGGGACACACGATAACTCCCCAGGGCATAAAGCCTCTCGAAGAAAGAGTATCAGCTGTGCGTAACTACCCCCGGCCTAAAATCGCGAAGGATCTAAAGCGTTTCCTAGGGACGATAAATTTCTACAGAACTTTTTTGAAAAATGCAACGCAAAATCAAAGAAAGCTCCAGGCTCTAATGTGCGGCAATAAAAAGAATGACGTGTCTCCTGTAAAGTGAAATGACGAGGCAATACGCGCATTCGAAGCATGTAAAGATGAATTTGCCAACGCAACATTGCTGTCTTATCTAACTCCTAATGCTCAGTTGATTTTGACCACAGATGCGTCCAGCGATGCCGTCGGAGCCGTGTTACAGCAAAACGTGAGTAACTAACTAGAGCCCTTGGTTTCTATTCCAAAAAATTGTCCGACGCAACAGTAAAATACAGCACATACCATCGCGAACTTCTAGCGATATACCAAAGTATCGGCCACTTTCGGCACCTACTTGAGGGCATATATGTCAAAGATTTTACGTCAGTACCTGCCCGAAGGCCTTACCTGACGGTGCTCTTCGCACTGGGTGAATAAAGCTGTTCACCACCGTCCCGTCATCCCTTCCAGAGGCACATACTGGGTTGTGGTAGGCAACAATATGTGCCCCTAATAGGGACGACTTAGTAGCAAATTCTGTACAGGCTGCAGAACCATGTACAGACACTTTGCTGAAGTGTTGGAGCTATATAATCTCCCACTACCCCAGTGGTCCGGCAGCAAAATAGTGCCCCCATCTTACCTGAGGCTTCGCCAACCGCAAAACATCAGGGCAGCTTTGTCGAATAGCAACAACACCTAGAGATATAGGGCCTGAAGAGAGCATCTACAATCAGTCACTAGCACGTCCTGCAGACACACTCAACTGACCCATAACTCTTCCCGCGTATCTTTGGGTTTTAACCACAGCCACCACGTGATCCCCGAAGGGCCTCACCAATAACCAGTCTAAGACAAGTCCTAGGGGCTACTGGTTCCCGTGGCACCAGATAGGACTCTGGTCAGCCGCGTGTTAAAAACACCTCCGATTTTAGGTCCCGTGCAAACCTGAGGTATCGGTAGCACCTCTACCCAGACAAGCATAGGCAGAGCTACTTCCTTAAATTAAATATATGCACGCCCGTTGCCCTCTTATGTCCAGGGATTGGGTAGTAACATATAAGTTCAAGGGGTAATTGGCCAAAGGTCAAGGTCTGGAAAAACCAGATTACCCACTTACCGGACGAGCGAGCGAACCCACTTTCACCTTTAATTTACTTGCATGCGAGTTACGTATATACTTCCACAATCACCCCTCGTAGACATTAACTCAATCATAGCCAAATACAATAAACAAAATATGAACTAAGTCAATGACACTTTAAGAGTGTCTTTGGCACAAGTTAAAAATGCTTATTATTTTTAATTTTATTTCCACAAACGTTTTGAAATTTGATTCTCTTCCGTTCTGAAAATACAAACAAATTCATTCAATAAATTTTACTACAATTTAAGAAAGGGCAACGACAATTGAAATACAAAAAATTATGAATCAATAACAAAAACAAATTTGTATATACAATTGTCGTTGAACAAAGAAAAAATAAATGACCAAACAAAATTGAAATTTTACGATCAATTTTGTTTGATCAACACTTTAACCATAGTAATAAGTTTTTAGAATATAAGAAAAATTGTACATAAAATAAGTTGAAAAATGAATAAAGAAACAGTTGAATATCAGAACTCACAGAATAAAGATTTTTTTCTTTAATCACGTAACTGGCGCAGTCGAGGGGAAAAAATTCTAAAGAAATTTTTCCAAGAAAAGAACCTCTTTTTTCCTTTTAAAAACTAAAGTTTAATAAAGGAAAACCAAGTGAACTATTTTAAACTAAAGTTTAATTTTACAGTAACTCTATTTAAAACTAAAGTTTTAATAAAAGTAAAAACAAGTTTAAGTGAAAATAATATACATAAGTTGAAGATTGAAGTGAAGTAATTTCAAACAAAATAATAAGTGAAAGAGCAATTTACCCGAAGTAAACTACTTTATTACAAAAGCTTACAAAAATGAGCAGATTCGACGCAAACAGAGATTTGGCACAACCAGCCAACGAAACGCAAATGGCACAAGTAATTGGGGCTCAGGAGGAGATAATCAACCAGTTAAGGGCACAACTTGGAATGCTACAGCAAAACCAACAGCATGAAGTCCACCATGAATACCGTTTAACACCTAAGGAAATTCTAACTCAGTTTAGACAACTAAAAATCTTGGACAACAATCATGATGTAAACGCCTTTATAAAATCAGTGGAAGCCGTATTTGCACTATGCCCAGAAAATAATCCTCAACTTATGAATTTGGTAATGGCGATCATAATCAACGAAAAAATAAGCGGTGAAGTCGGAAGCTACATCAGAGAATCGGATACTAACGCAACATGGAATGAAGTAAAAGCCAAGCTAAGGAAGTACTTTAAACCAAGAACAACGTACAGCGACGTCTTCAACAGATGCAGAAACATAAAAGTAAGCAACTTAAGAGATTTATTTAATTATTTTGATAGAGCTAAGTATGAATTAAGCCAAATATATTTATTTGATGAAGATCAACCAGATATTTATAGACCGGATAGAGTAGAGGTAGATTTAGCAAATATACTTGTAGAAAAAATAGATACTCCAATGAGAATACATTTCGACCGTAACGCTACTCTAAATAACATTGTGATGAGATATTCACAAATTAAAGCATTAGATGACCCCAGGGCTATTCACCTAAACCATAGGAAAAACCCAAACACTAATAGAAACCACCAAAATTATACAACAACAAATACTAATAGATACAATCAGAATAACACAATTCCAAGCAAAAACGATTATACAACAACAAATACTAACAGATACAATCAAATTAATAACCATCCAAACAGAAATGAATACAACCAAAACACTAATAGATACAATCAAACTAACCAAACTCCACAAAACACTAATTACCAAACTAACCAAGTTACACCAAACACTTATTTCCAAAATAACCAAGTTTCTCAATACAATAACAGGCATCAAGTTAAACAAAACAGACAAAATTTCCGTGCAGATAACGACACCAATCAAACAAGGATAAGTCATATGAGCATTGACAACCATTTTCCTGCTCCGAGACAGGAACCTATGGAAATAGGAACTATTAATGAGATTCAAACTGATGAAAAAAAGGAAATAAATTTTTTAATATCGCCTCAAAATCCACCTTACCAATAGTTAGGATTTCTATAGGCAATCAATCAATCAGATGCCTCATAGACACAGGTTCCACCACTAGTATTCTTACAGAAGGAATGTTAACGGAACAATACGCAAAGGTTAAACCTGAGAAACCCTTATTTTTTAAGACACTGAACGGTTCAAATGAAATTGAATATGTGGTAACTACACCATTTCCAAAAGAATTTGGTTGTCATGGTACACTCCAATGGAAAATTATTAATTTTTCAAATAAAAACTTTTCAGGTATAATAGGACAGAATTTTTTACAGGCCCTTAAAGCAATAATTAACATTGACCAAAAATACATACAAATATTAGATAATAAGTTATATTTCGAAGATTACAATTATCCTACTTATTTTCAAAACGTCTGCAGTTTACAACACTTAGAAAATATTGACATTAAAGATAGTTTTGATTTTTCCTACATGAACGAAGAAGAACGTCAGGCAACCCTAAGGTTGCTTACTGAATTCGGAGATTTGTTTTTTAGAGAGGGAGATATTCTGTCATGCACAAATGTGGTTAATCACGAAATAATAACCACAACGGATAGGCCATTATATTCTAAAATATATAGATACCCTCAGGTGCATGAGGAGGAAATTAAAAGACAGATTAAGGATATGCTTAGACAAAATATAATACGCGAAAGCAACTCACCATACAATAGCCCCTTGTGGATTGTCGATAAAAAACTCGATAATTCAGGGACAAAAAAGTACAGAATTGTTATCGACTATAGAAAATTAAACGAATGTACGGTAGACGATAAATATCCCATTCCTAACTTGAACTCACTACTAGATAAACTAGGAAGGGCACAATACTTTACAACCCTGGATTTAGCTAAGGGCTTCCATCAAATCATGGTTAGAGAGGAAGATAGAAAGAAAACCGCATTTTCTACACCTTTTGGGCATTACGAATTTATCCGTATGCCATTTGGTTTAAAGAACGCCCCATCAACATTCCAAAGGTTGATGAACAAGGTTCTGCACGAACACATTAATAAAATATGTGTCGTCTACATGGACGACATACTAGTATTCGGCACCTCTCTAAAGGAACACATGATCATTTTAAAGTTAGTATTTAAAGCATTAAAAAATGCGAAATTAAAAATACAAATTAACAAATGCGACTTTCTTAAGAAAGAAACGCAGTTTCTGGGACACATCCTCTCAGCAGACGGAATAAAACCAAATCCTGCTAAAGTCGAAATTATTAGAAACTTAAAGATACCCAATAATGCAAAGAAAATCAAATCATTCTTAGGAATGACGGGATTTTACAGAAAATTTGTTAAAGATTATGCAAAAATCGCATATCCGATGACCCGATACTTAAAAAAGGACCAAAAAGTTAATGAAAACGATCCTGCTTTCATAGCTTCATTTGAAAAATTGAAAGATGTTGTCACTAATTCTCCCATATTGAGGTATCCCAATTTTACAAAAAGATTCAAAATCACCACTGATGCTAGTAATTTTGCAGTAGGAGCTGTTCTGTCCCAGGACGGACATCCGGTTGCATATGCCTCTAGAACGCTAAATAAACATGAAACTAATTACGCTACAATTGAAAAAGAATTGCTGGCAATTGTATGGGCCTTAAAATACTTTCGACCATACATTTTTGGAAGACAATTCGACTTGGAAAGCGATCACCAACCACTGAAATGGCTGATGACAAAATATTCAGGTAAAGACATAAATCCAAGACTTCAAAGATGGCTTATTGGCTTGAGGGAATATGATTTCTTGATTGAGTATATAAAAGGAAAAACTAACAATGTCGCTGATTTCTTGAGCAGAATAAGTAACGACGAAATCAATGCTCAAGCAGAAATGCTCAGAGATGACGAGGAAAGCAATAGCATGTCAGTCGAAACAGTCCACTCGCAAAAAGAGGATTTAGGATATAGCATTCCAATTTTGGACACAGTCGTCAATAGGTTCAAAACACAAATTATTGTTGCCCAGGAGAAACAAAATACTGTTGAAATTATATTTAATTGTAAAAGAATTTATATAGATAAAAATGATATCGATCAAAACAACGTTTTGGATATCATTAGAAGAGAAATAGGGAGAGGAAAAGTAGGCATATATTCCCACCTTAACGATCATGAATACTATAATGTTCAAAAAATTATCGAAGAAGAGTTCTCCGAAAATACTAATGTAAAATTTGTCAAATGCTCACTATTTGCAATGGACATAGAAGACGAAGCTAACTTGAGGACACAAATTGCTTTATTTCACAAAAACGAAAGCGGTCACTGTGGAATAACGGCAACCTTTGAAAAACTAAAGAGGAAACTGTATAATCCTAACCTCAGAGAACAAATAGCTAAAGTTATAAATAATTGCGACATTTGTTCTGGAGGAAAATATGACAGAAACCCGATAAGAAACAAATTTTATCTAACTGAAACACCGAAAACGATTAATGAAATTATCCACGTAGACACTTACGTTAATAGCAAATGTGCATTTATTATTTTTATAGACAAATTTTCAAAACATGCTACATGTTTTCCTCTCACAGACAGAAACAGCAGAACGCTAGTAACACAATTAGAACATTTTTTAGCAATCAAAGGTAAAGTTAACAAGATCGTTTTTGATAACGAATTCAACAATGAAAATGTAAAAGAGTTTTTGCAAGCAGAAGGTACAGAGTACCATATTACAAAGCCAAACAGTCACACCGGTAACAGTGACATAGAAAGGCTTAACAACACTATTACTGAAAAAATAAGAACCTTAAATCTCGAGAATTATCTACCAATCACCCAACAAATACAAAGAGCGATTAGGATATACAATGACACATATCACAGCACAATTAAATGCACACCGTTACAAGTTCAAAATTACACAATTGACCACAAAACAATTTATGAAAGATTATCTAAAGTTAAAGAACAAAGAATAACAAAGGCAAATAAGAATAGGGAAATTTATACAGAAACCCGACAAGAAGGTTTTATAAAAAACTATAAAAATTTAAGACACAAAGAACAACCAAAATTCAGGAAAATGCTTTTGCAAGGAATACATACTGACAATATAAAAAGGCCCAACAAATTTAACAATATTATAGTAAATTAAAAGTAACAACAAATCAATATTACAGGCAACATTGTGGATAACAATTACAATAATGGTATTAGCACCAATCCAAGCCAATATAGTACTTCAACCAATAACGGAAACTAACGGCTACATAGAGATTAACAACGGTAATTTTAGTATACCAATAGAGTCAGATTTAATTTTACACTACATGGATGTAAAAGAAACAACAGGTATTCTTCTAGAAATGAGAAACGATTTAAATACTCTGAATACAAATGAACAAATATTTATAAAAAATGAAATAGATACACTATTAAGCAAGTTAAAAACAATAACACCAAGTAACAGACAAAAACGTGGACTGGTTAACTTAGTGGGAAATGCATGGAAATATCTCTTCGGCACTATGGACAACACTGACCAGGAGGACATCACTAATCATTTTAATACAGTTGACATTAATATACATAACTCTATAACAAACTTAAATCAACAAATAAAAATTAACGATCATCTAAACAAAACAATACAACTTATAAGAGATACTCTAACACAAAACCAAAAGAACACAATGCATTTCATGGAAGGACTCCACAAATCAGTAAGGGACATACTGAAAAGGACCATTTATCTTGAAAGTTTACTTATTTTAACGACAATAAGAAATCACGTAGAGCACATACAGAACTACATAACAACTGCACAAAATGGTGTAAGTGACGCTAGCATTTTGACAAAACAAGAAATCGAAGACTACAATATTAATTTAAGTAAAATTAAATATTTAAGAACAGCTATTCTTGAAAAAAACAATGAATTAATTTTTGTAATTAAAGTACCCAAAACATTCCAATATGTACAAATAATAACTATAATACCCATACCATATTTAGATAAAGAAATAGAAGCAGGAATTGAAAATACATTCAAATATAATAATAAAACCTTTACATATAAAGAAAACAATTATATAAACGAATGTAAGATATCAAAACATTGTACAATAAAAAAAACATGTAAACTTATAAAGAACGATAATACGGAAATCATAAACATAAATGACCAAACGATTATAGTCAAAAATGCAAAAAACAACACAATTACAAGTAATTACAACAACACAAAAAATATATTAAATGGAAATTTTTTAATACAATATAATAATTGCACCATAATGATAGCAAACGAAAAATTTTCGAATCAAAATAAAATGTATTTAGACAAAATAATTGTTCCAAAATTCAAAAATATAACATTTAACAGTACACTTCCAATGGAAGAAGTAAAACTAAAAACTATTCAGAATTTAAAACAAATAGAAGAAATTAAATATAACAATAAAATGATATCTTACACTATACCACCAATTGTGGTTGTACCGATAATGATAATATTAATATTTTTATTATATGATAAATGTAAAACACCAAATAAAAGAATTCAGGAGAATCCTTTATATACAGGGGGAGGAGTTACGTATATACTTCCACAATCACCCCTCGTAGACATTAACTCAATCATAGCCAAATACAATAAACAAAATATGAACTAAGTCAATGACACTTTAAGAGTGTCTTTGGCACAAGTTAAAAATGCTTATTATTTTTAATTTTATTTCCACAAACGTTTTGAAATTTGATTCTCTTCCGTTCTGAAAATACAAACAAATTCATTCAATAAATTTTACTACAATTTAAGAAAGGGCAACGACAATTGAAATACAAAAAATTATGAATCAATAACAAAAACAAATTTGTATATACAATTGTCGTTGAACAAAGAAAAAATAAATGACCAAACAAAATTGAAATTTTACGATCAATTTTGTTTGATCAACACTTTAACCATAGTAATAAGTTTTTAGAATATAAGAAAAATTGTACATAAAATAAGTTGAAAAATGAATAAAGAAACAGTTGAATATCAGAACTCACAGAATAAAGATTTTTTTCTTTAATCACGTAACTTGCGCGCCCGTTGCCCTGTTGATTCAGAGATTGGGTAGCAACATACAAGTTTTTAGGAGTTATCAGCAAAAAGGCCTAGGTCCGGAAACCTAATAACCCTATACCCCAGGAAGCACAACACCAAGCAACCAAGACAAGATGTATTGACCGTGCCCCCCGGGGGATCTACTTGAGGGCAGAAGTTTCATCATATTTACGGACCACAAACCGTTGATTTACGCATCCCAGCAGAAGCACGATAAAACCCCGCCAAGTAGAGCACGCCATTTAGATTTCATCAGTCAGTTCTCTACGGACATTCGTCACCTATCGGGAAATAAAAACTGCGTTGCGGATTTCATGTCGCGTATAAACGTCGTCAGCTGCCCTGATTTCGAACAGTTAGCAGAGGAACAGAAAACTGACACTGAACTTCAATCATACCTTGATTCGGCGAGCAAAACACTGTCACTAAAACAAATCCTCATACCTAATTCATCAGGCATGCTATACTGCGATGTTTCGAATGACTGTATCCGCCCATTTATACCAAAAAAGTTCCGCCATCAAATAATATTAACGTTACACGACCTTTTTCTTCCTGGACGTAGAGGCACGCAACGTTTAGTTGCTTCTAGATGTGTATGGCCTAATATGATGAGGGATGTAGCACAATTTGTGCGAAGATGTTTACCATGTCAACGCAACAAAATAACCCGACACACCAAAACACCGGTAGGCGAATTCAGGTAGGTCGAAGGACGTTTCGGCCACATTAACGTAGACATCATCGGCGCACTGCCGGTTTCAAAAAATTATCGATACTGCCTCACATGTGTCGACAGATTTTCACGATTTCCAGATATTACGGCCGAAACGATCGCACAAACCTTAATAGATGGTTGGATATCAATGTTCGGTGTGCCATTTCGCATTACAACGGACCTCGGGAGGCAATTTACGTCGACAATATTCGCCGAGTTAACGAGGCTATTAGGTGTTCGGCATTTAAAAACCACAGCATATCACCCCCAGTCTAACGGGCTAGTTGAGCGTTTTCATCGCACTCTCAAGGCAGCTATTAAATGCTACAGCAGTCATCATTGGTCGTCGGTACTACCATTGGTTCTACTTGGTCTACGAACTACCGTGGAAGAGGACATAAATGCTAGCCCTGCCGAGATAGTATTTGGCACACAACTGCGGATTCCCGGCGAGTTTTTTCATTCGTCTAAAAGAAAAGGTGAAGAATCGGATTTCCTGAAACGTATCCGTCGAAACATAGCGGCCTTAAGGGCGACCACAGCAACTCGACATGGTGAACAAAACTCCTACATGAATCGAAATTTCCATAATTGCAAATTTGTCTTTGTGCGCGTAGATAAAGTTAGATCACCATTGGAATCACCGTATGAGGGCCCGTTTAAAGTGGTGCAAAAAGGCGACAAATTTTTTAAACTCGAAATTGGACAACGAAAGGTCAACATTTCCTGCGATCGACTTAAGCCCGCTTTTACAGACGAGTATTTTTACGTTGAAGTTCAGGCAAAGGATTCTTAAACTAATAATTACGAACAACTACATGACGATACAAGGAACGACCAAACTCAGCACAATCTAAGTACACCTGAAGGTGAGTTTCGGATGTCTAGAACAGGTCGCCGTATACGTTGTCCACTTCGTTTTTAGGACTGAACATCTGGAGGGGGAGCCCTGTAGTGGTTACTCGTATGAAAGTACCCACGTATAATACTTACTACTAAAAAGTACAACTCTTTGATCTCGCATGCAGTAAACAGCTTACTACTTGTATCGTGTTACGCTAATTGTAACACGATATAATAAAAAATATTACAACAGGTTCTGTATGTTAATTAATTGTATTATTTTATTTATTAGCACAATTTTCTCTTTGAGGTGTTTAGGGCTCAGCGTGTAGAATAAAAAGAAGTAATTATAAACCGGATGCTTCATACATTGGTGTATCGTCTTATCAACTAGTGTTACCACCTAATATATATGATCACATAGCGATATCACTCCAACTGTTCATGTCAGGACATTACCATCATAGGGGTAACAGACATGTTATGAAATGATACCACTATGTGTCTATAATAATACTAACAATGATCAGTGATTACAACTATTATTACACGCTCTTTTTTTTTTTTTTTTTTTTTACCGTGTGGACCAAGTCTATACACCATAGTCCCTCCCATAGCGCTGAGGGGGTTTCACAACACGACCACTTCTCGTAACTGCCGGCTGGTTAAGTGATCTCGGCACATTTGCTGCGCCACCTACTACATTGGTACTAGAACTTGGCGGGCGGTCTTCATTATCCCCATACAAACCCAATGACTCATTAGGATTCGTGTGTTCTACTGGTTTTTTTACACCTGCGCTATCCTCCCTATCGCTGCTCTCTATTGTGTTGTGAAGACTCTGGTAATCAGAACACTCAGTTTGACATTCTATAGTACTTAAGGGTTCCGTGTTTTGACCGTTTCTAACATCATCCTCAAATAACTGGTCACTAGCATTAAAGTCCTCATTCTTCGTTTTCCTTATGAAGCGACGGTTGCGCCGAAAGTGATTGCCAAAACTATCCCTTAGTATGTACGACCTATCATTACAGGCAGATTCTACTCTGCCATGATTCCAATCCTTTCCGCCTTTCCTAAAAATTACCAGATCCCCCTTGTTTAGTATCGGTAATGACTTTGCATTTCTATTATAATAGTAGCTCTGTTTCACTCTCTTCCGTATAATTCTGTCCCCGATTTCCCCTTCATCTATCTTCCTCCGTGTTAATAGTGCAGAAGCTATTGGTAGTTTGGTCTTTAACAGCCTGCCAAAGAATAATTCTGACGGGGCGACGCACATTCCTGCCAACGGTGTTGTGTTGTATTCTAGTAAGTGATAGCGGAAATGGTCAATTTTATTTACTTCGATGCAACGTTTAATAATATTCTTCGCTATGGCTACCCCTTTTTCTGCCAGGCCATTACTTTGGGGGTAGCCCGGACTTGAGAAACTAAATTGAACATTAAATTCGTCGGAAAAACGTGCAAATTCTGCCGATCCGAAGGGGCTATTGTCGCATCGAATAACTGTCGGGTATCCCACCACATCAAACATTTGTCGGATAATGCCGATGACATGCCCAGCATATTCAAATATATCCATTGCCACTATGTGGAATGGGTATTTGGGGGGTTCTCCCTGAACTAATGGTTCTTTCTGATTGCTTCTTCTAAACTTTTCACATACAGTGCAAGACTCAACTAATTCCCGCACTTGGTTATTCATTCCTGGCCAATAGTAGAGATTTCTTGCACGAGCAAGCGTTTTCTCTATGCCGAGATGTGGTGAATGTAACCAAGTAGCCAATTTGTGCTGCAGTTCCGATGGAATAACTAACCTGTGATTCAAGAATAGAAGCCCGTTTTCTACATGCAGTTCTGATTTTAGTTTGTAAAACTTTTGAGTCAACCTATCCAATTTGTGGTACCCTGGCCAGCCATTCTCAACATAGTCACGAATTCGCGAATATCTATCATCGCTATCTAGTGTTCTACGATACAGGTCAAAATTTTCCTTTGTACAACACACCGCTTTCGTTACCGTGTGTATGACTCCCGACAATTCCTCAATTTCCCTGACTTCCGGTAATTGGGCCCTCGATAGACAGTCAGCTATCAGAAGTTCTTTACCTGGCTTATACACTACAGTCATCTGTGGATACTTCAAAAGGAACATAAACATTCTCTGCAGGCGCATTGTCACATCGTCAATATCACGCTTGACTAGCGCTTCCAGTGGCTTATGGTCACTTTCGACTGTGAATTCCCTTCCATACAGGAAGAAATGAAATCTATGACACGCAAAGACAATTGCCAGAAGTTCCTTTTCTATTTGAGCCCACTTCTGCTCACTTTGACTGAGTGTACGAGAGGCAAACAACACCGGATGTCCATTTTGAACTAGAACACAACCTAATCCATCCTTGGATGCATCTGTCTGAACGACCACTGGTAGTTTTGGGTCATAGATCGCCAGAACAGGCTCCGTTGTCATGACATGAAGTAAGTTCATAAACTCCCTATCATGTTCTTCTGTCCACTCAAACTCCGTGTCATTCCTCGTCAGTTTTCTCAATGACGCTGACTGCCCTGAAAGGTTTGGAATAAACCGTGCTAGGTACTTAAGGAGACCTAAGAACCTTAATACGTCCGATTTATTTTTCGGTTTTTTCATTCCTACTATCGCCTCCCTGTATTTTAAATCCGGTTTAATTTTCCCTTCCGACAGAATGTGTCCCATGAACCTTATTTGTTGTTGTCGATACTGAATTTTTTCCGGGTTAAACTTAATATTGTTCTTACGAGCCCTGGACATAACTACATCCATTAACATATCATGTTCCTCTTCCGACCCCGCACAGATGGCAATGTCATCAAAGTAAACTAGTACCCCTGGTATATCACCGAAAATTCTTACCATTTGCTGTTGGAACATTTCGGGAGCACAATTCAGCCCAAATGGCACGCGAGTGAATTTGAATCTACCAAAAGGAGTTAGAAATGTTGTCAAATCTGAGCTTTTCCTGTCTAACTTCATGTGCCAAAATCCGCTCTTTAGGTCTAGTACTGAAAATACCCGCTTGTCTGTTAGCCCTGCGGTCAGGTCATCTATTGTAGGAATAATAAAATATTCCCGCTTAATACAAGCATTAAGTGCTTTTGGGTCCAAGCAAATTCGTAGGCTACCGTTTGGCTTCTCCACTAATTGTATATTATTGACCCAATCCGTGGGGTAATCTACAGGTCTAATGATATCATCCCCTACTAATTTTTTTAGCTCCAACTTTAATTTGCCTAACATTGAATTAGGTATTCTCTTTCTGTAATGAAGCACTGGCCTAGACTTTTCCTTCAATGTTATTGAGAAGGTCCTAGGAAATTTGCCTATTCCCTGAAATACATCTCTATATTTATTCACAAGTAAGGTTATGTGCCCTCTTTCAGTAACGCTATTCACGTCAAGTCGCCCGAGTAATCTGAAGCTTTCGCATGTTTTCAACCCTAGAACTGGTTCACACTTGTTATCAACAACTACAAATTCTGCTTCTTTTTTCTCATCTGACACTAAATCGACACAATCCAGCCGGCAAGTTCCAAAGGTTTTAACATTATTTTCATTATAGTCAAAAATACGAAAATTATTTAATTTATTCACTTTTACATTTAATTTTTTAATTAATTTCAATGGTATACAATTAACATCTGCCCCCGTGTCCAACTTGAATTTAATTAATTCGTTATCTATTTTGTAAGTCTTGGTCCAACACCTGTTTACAGTTGATATCGAATTTAACCTAAGATTACGTTTACAACTTAGTGAGCTACTTAATTGTATAGAGTTTTTATTGTTATTACCTTGAATTTCATCCCATTTAAGTCCTGCAACTTTTTTCTTACTGCTACTACTTGCTGTAGACCATTTACCATCATCAGTTCGCTGCTTGGGCCTACGACACATTCTCATGAAGTGACCTTTTTTTCCGCATGATCGACATTCCGCTTCCTTCGCCCGACATTCCTTTGGGTGCTCAGGTTTCCACGTTCCTCCACAATTAAAGCAAAATCTGTTTACTGTGGCAACGGCTGCTTCGGCTTTTTCTTCACTCTGGACAGAGTTGACTGTATACTTGGCATCTAGAATGCTTTTATTTACATTCGCAGTTTCATATGTCTTACAAATCTCTATGACTCGCTCCAGAGGTTCATCACGACCGTCTAATAATTTGAGCTGCAACTTTTTGTCATGAACACCAATAATAATTTTGTCACGTAGCATACGATTTTCGTACAATTCCCCACAGGAACATTTATATTCACAATAACGAATCTGCATTCTGAGTTCCGTTTCGAAATCTGCAAATGACTGCCTTTCTTTTTGCATGATCAAATTAAATTTATACGACTCCATGGCAACATTTCTTTGCGGGAGGCAGTGTTGGTCAAATTTTTCTAGCACTTCATTTAATGTACGCTGCACCACTGCTTCACCATTGGTCACAGTTCCCAACAACGACTTTTCAGTGCCATCGTTTGGAAACAGTGTGTTGTAAATATTTGCAGCACCTGGTCCAATCAGCCAAAGAAAATTAGCAATTTTCGTTGCTTCCGGCTCCTTTGCCTTTCCGCTGGCTATCATGTAAACCATGAAGCATCTGTTCCAGTTTGGCCAATCATTGGCTAGGTTCAGACAATCTAATTCACCTGGAAGACGATCGCTTGCCGCCATATTGTTTGCAATAAATCTCCCGAGAACTTACTGTTAGATCCAGACTTACACCTCCGACGTATAACCCTATACTTCAGTCTTCTAATAGCAGTAGAATTGCTACACCACAACCCGTGGAACGATTGATGTCTCCCGATTACAATTCGCTTTCCTTGCACCACACACTCGCGTTCTAATTGTTCCAGGTATTTATGTAAGAATCCCACTTCTGACACCATGTATCGTGTTACGCTAATTGTAACACGATATAATAAAAAATATTACAACAGGTTCTGTATGTTAATTAATTGTATTATTTTATTTATTAGCACAATTTTCTCTTTGAGGTGTTTAGGGCTCAGCGTGTAGAATAAAAAGAAGTAATTATAAACCGGATGCTTCATACATTGGTGTATCGTCTTATCAACTAGTGTTACCACCTAATATATATGATCACATAGCGATATCACTCCAACTGTTCATGTCAGGACATTACCATCATAGGGGTAACAGACATGTTATGAAATGATACCACTATGTGTCTATAATAATACTAACAATGATCAGTGATTACAACTATTATTACACTACTACAAAGTACAACTCTTTAATCTCGCATGCAGTAAACAGCTTACTACTAAAAAGTACAACTAAAAAAAGAAGCTTCTAATTTGTTCGATTGCCACGTTTTTTTTTTTCACGCAAATATATGTTTATTGTATCTTCAAATAACTGAACTAACAATAAGTGTTCAAATCTTAAATATATAAATAATTATTAGGCCCAACCAGTGTCGGACATAAACTTAGTGATAATAATTAATAATACATAAAATTCATGTTACGCACAAAAAATATTTTCAAAGAATTTCATCTGGAGAGTTGCGTATTAATGCCGTAGTGTCCCTCTTTTTTAAGCGGATGTGTCCAGGAAAGTTCAAGATGTTACGAGCAAGGGGATTAGGATGGAACTCGAGTTTTGTTAAATATTTTCCAGCATATTTTGCAATTTCAGCCGTCACAAGTGGCATATGTAAATCACGATGTAAAATAGAATTTTTCAAGTACCATGGAGCCGTAGTTATTAACCTTAATATTTTGTTTTGCATTCGTTGGATTCTCTCTACATTGGAAGCTGAAGCAGTGCCCCATAGCTGAATTCCGTAACACCATATCGGCTTCAAAAGCGACTTGTATATTAAAAGTTTACAATCTAGACTGAGGGTAGAATTTCTACCAATCAGCTAATGTATCATTTGTGTCAGCTTAGAGTCAATGTGGTGTTTCCATGTAAGCCGTCGGTCGAGGTGAACACCAAGGTATTTCACCTGTGAATGTTGAGGAACAACTTGATTGTTGATTCGAATGGGGGAACAAGTGTCTCTTCGTAGAGTAAATGTGACATGAACACACTTTTGTTCATTTACTTTTATTCTCCATAAGTTCAACCATAGTTCCAACAGGCTAATATGATTCTGAAGATATCGGATGCCTCGTGAGGGTTTTCATGCATACTAAGGCAGGCTGTATCATCGGCAAATGTAGAAGTGAAGATATTACTGCTCAGAGGCATATCACAGGTATAAATCAAATATAAAACTGGTCCCAGTATGCTACCCTGTGGCACACCGGATGAGATAGTTTCGGGCACACTCATGAAGTCTCCTTCCACGACAGTGAACTTCCGGGCAAGAATGTAACTTTCCAATAGATTCACAATGTTCATTGGTAGATATGTCCTCAATTTCAAAATCAGGCCCTCATGCCACACTTTATCAAATGTCTGAGAAACATCAATAAAGAGGGAAGAACAGTACTTCTTTTCTTCAAATGCTCTTCTTATAAAATGTACCAATCTATGACATTGTTCAATGGTGCTATGCTGACTTCTAAACCCAAATTGATGGTCCGGTATGCACCCATTCTCAGCTAGAATTGGGGATAATTTTGTCATGAGCAGTTTTTCGAAGAGCTTTGAAATTGTTGACAGCAAACTTATTGGCCTATATGATTCAGGCTTAGTAAGATCTTTACCCGCCTTTGGAATCATTTTGACCATGGCAAGTTTCCAGCTGTGTGGATAATACTCCACTCGTAAAATGCCATTAAAAATGAACAAGAGGATTCTAATAGCAATACTAGGCAACTTCATCAGCATCTTGTTACTAATTCCATCAATACCCGGGGCCTTCTTCGGGTTGGTTTCAGCAATTAGTTTTTGTACATCACGCATCTTAAACTTTATGGGTCGAGGGGGTAGAGCAACTACACTCGGCAAATCAACAGCACCAGTACATATGTTTGGGGTAAATACGTGTTTTAAATGCTCAGCAAATATGTTACCTTTTTCAGTATTAGTTCTTGCCCAACCTCCGGTAGAAGTGCGCAGGGGTGGTTTAGACTCAACAGGTGTTTTAAGTTTTTTAGCAGCGCGCCACAAGGAGTAATTAGATGCTGCTGTAACATCGAGACCTTCCAGATAGTTCTTAAGAGAAGCAGATTTTTCAGATGCAAGCAACTCTTGGAGTCGTTTGTGCATTCTCTAAGTCTAATTTTATGTTGGGGTGATCTGTGCTGTTGCCATTCCCTTCTAGCTCTTCTTTTTTCACATACGAGACGTTCAATATCCGCAGAATAAATTCTATTAAACCCAGTCTGCGGATAGGAAGTAGTGGCATGTTTAGCAGCCTGTTTAATATTCTCGGTGAGATTGGCAATGTTAAGTTCAATATCATCGGGAGTTCTAAGCCTGATGTTTCCCGTACAATGACTACTGAGATATTTTTTGAACCCCAGCCAATTAACATGATTTATCATCTTCACATATGGGTGAGGTAAGTCACTTCTTAGTGGGCTACAAATTGTAACGATCGTTGGCGAGTGATCGGAGGAGAGATCATGAGAAGCTTCAACATGAATTAAATCCCTAGAGATATTTTTCATGACGCCAAAATCTATAACATCTGAAATTTTTTGTGGGTCAGTAGGCCAGTAAGTGGGGTCCCCGCTAGAAATGACATCCAAACCCATTTTTGAAATTGTGTTGAATAATGCTCGACCTCTAGGTGTAATAAGACGCGATCCCCAGAACGTATGTTTTGCATTGTAGTCCCCAGCTGCCACGAAACAAGGTCCAAGAGTTCTGTAAAAATCCTCATATTGATCCTCAGAGATTGAAAATCTGGGAGGGGAGTAAATTGATGATATCACAAAATTTGTACAAAAATTTTGGATACAAATATTTGTTGCCTGCAGATGGTCCTCACTAATATTCTCAAGAATGTAGTGTTTGAGTCTTGACTTTATTAGAACTGCTGATCCTCCGCATGCTCTTCCTCTCGGGTCCTTTGTATCATATAAGGTATAGCCACTAATTTTAAAAAGGCTTCTTGAAGTCAAATGAGTCTCAGATACCAACATTATATCAATATTTTTTGCCGTGAGGAAGTGCTCAAGTTCATGTTTGTGTTGGCGAATGCCGTTTGCGTTCCAGAAACATACTTTTAACGTGTTCACGGCTTGTTAACTAATGCTAGAAGCAGTGTGTTCTGCATGCGCAGCATTTCTTGCATCATGCTAGTCATATTTGTTGTAAAGCTGCTTATAGTTTGCACCAGATTGTCAATAGTAGCTTCAAGGTGACTGAAATTAAAGCTTGGGTTTGCACTTGTTGTAATAATTGGTGGTGACACTTTTTGAGCGGGAATAGAGTTGATCTTCACAGCGTCAGCGTACGATACATGTGAAATGATTGGTTGGGCCATTAGGGGATGAGTAGCGGAGTACGTATTTCCTGCTTGAGCTGGAGTTAATTTAGGCTTTTGACTCATAGCCTGTTTAACGAAAGAATATACAGGACATCCCCTGTAGTTAGCAGTGTGATTACCTCCACAATTACTGCACTTCTTTTCCTTCTGGTCCTTCGACTTATTGCAAATAGCAGTGTTGTGTAATTCACCGCACACAACACAAACAGTAGGTAATTTACAATAAGTTTTAATGTGGCCGTATTCTTGACAATTATGGCACTGTACGGGTCCAGAACGCTTGTGTGGTTCTTCAACTGTGATTTTTCGGTATAAGAGATATTTTAAATTATAAATGGGATGGGTCTCATTTTTCTTCAATATTATATCGTTAGGCTCCAGTTCAACACGAAAAAGAGGTTGGGGGATCTTATCCCTGTTTATTATGTTGGATACATTTTTTACCTTGAATCCTTGGAGGGTGAGAGCATCTTTTATTTCAGCAGGGACAACATAAGAATCTATGCCCTTCAGTACGATCTGTAGGCCTTTAGCGCTTTTAAGCTGGAATGTGTAAAAACTTGTTTTATTCTTTTCGAATTCATTAACCATTTTCCGGAAATCTTTTTCTTCATATATTTGATTGCCACGTGAAAGACTTTTTTTACTTTTTGCTTTCGGCCGCGTCAGCGGACTATTTTTTCATTGTTATAATTATTGTTAATTTTCTATACATTTTTAAATAAAAAATACTATTTAACAGATTGCTCTGTGGTTGCGTTTATTTCTCACCCAGCAGCAACAGATTCGTTGATGATACGCTTCGTGTTCCTGATCGATTCACTCACATTTAATCGTTTAAAAATTTTAAGTTGTGCCTTATTCTTATCCTCTGATGAAGAAGATCTGTATACAGTGGCAGAGCTAAGTACTTTGAGAAAAGAAATAAGGTATTTGTCAAACATATTTTAATTGCCGGGTTAAAAGTAAGTAAATGTATAGAAAAAAAAGTTAATAATAATTGCTTTTAGATTCGTAAGCTATTATTAAACAAACAGCTTTTAAATACGTTTTGGATATGATTGAGCAAAAATTAAGAGAATCAAAATGAACATCCAAATATATTAAAACTTGCAGCAACAATGCGCATACTTGCGGAAGGGAGTTACCAGAAAGGAGCTGGTAATGACTGCAATATAGGTCTTTCGCAGTCCTCTGTGAGTAAAGTTTTTAAAGAATATATAAATAGCGAACTATGCAAGAGGTGGATTTCTTTTCAAATGAGTGAAAATGAAAAGTTTGAAATTGAGGAACATTTTTATAATAAGACTAGTTTTTCCGGTGTCATAGGATGCATTGATGGTGCACACACTAAAATTTTAGCGCCAAGAAATCAGGAACGTTTCAAGTACTACAACAGAAATGGTTTCTACAGTCTAAATGCAAGAGTAATATGTACAAATCTAATTTAAATTACGTTAAAGAAGTTTTTAAAAAGTAATTATACACGCTTGTTCTGCAAATCACTTTTTGTTAAAGTGATTTGAAATCACAAAAAAAGGTGGACGGATTTTTTTATTAAACTCAATAAAAACTTATTAATTGAAAACATTTATTTGTTTTTTATTTATTTTAAGAGTAAAACTGTTGGTTTGGTTAAAATATATAAAAAATTGCAAACACTTTCTATTGTAAGAAATGTTGTTATTTACTTTTGTGATCTTAAATCTCCTTTTTGTGATTTGCATTTAATTTTTAGTTGTCCGCTGTTTTTGTTCATCGAAAATACACCGATGCTTGCCAGAGTAGATAAATATTTTTTCGACGAGAAATATATTTATATTTCCTTTAACTAAACGAGCTATTTCCAATAAAACTTTACTATTTTTGTTAAGTTATATTCAGAAGAGTTACTAACTAACAATTGTTTGCCTAATTTTAAAAATAATTACGCATAAAATAGTAGCAAGTGGCAACAATAATTAATTATTACGAACAGTGGCATCTTCGGTGCGACTTCCTTTTAAGTTTGAACTTTTATAAGTATGTTTAGTATTTTATTGTCAATGTTTTATATGTAAAACAAATTATTTTTCCAGTCTTTAAATAAATATCATACTATCCAGAATACATTTCTCTACAGGTTATGGGCTATAAATATTAGAAATGTTTTCTAGAGAAGATATCAAGTCCACCGTTAGCAAGCTCAATGGATCCAATTATTTGGTTCGGAAAATAAAAATGAAGCTCATCTTAATTAAAGAAGATTTGTGGAGTATTATTGAAGAACCCAAATCTGACGCGCGGCACGCTAATTGGAAGAAGAGAGATGGACAAGCAAGAGCCTGTATAGGAGTAATGGTAGAAGACTCACAGTTTCTTTATTTTAAAAATGCAGAAAACGCATGTGATTATTGGAATAATCTGAAAGACCATTATGAGAAGCCATCTTTAAACACAAGGGTACATATAATGAAGGTCGTGTATAAGATGCAGTTAAAAGATGACGAAAAAATGGAAGAACATATCAATGAAATGATGGGTTATATTGATCAACTAGCTGTGATTAGTGAAGGCTGTGGCTATGATTTTACGAAGTCTGCTGGATACCTATGATCCTTTAATAGTTGCTTTACAAGCTCGAAGTGAAGTGGAACTAAAACTATCTTTTGTAAAAGGAAAACTGATGGAAGAAGCGAAACGTAAGGCTAATAAAAAATCATCAGATTCGAGTGTGATGAAACTTCAAAAAGGTAAATATCAAAAACCTATGCAAAATATGCAAAAGAAGTGTTTCTACTGTGAAAAGCCTGAATATTTTAAGAAGGATTACAGATTTTTTTAAAGAATTTATGGGAAAAATAATAAAATTAATGTTACGACACATCCTGAACCAAGAAAAGTTCATCAAGAACATTGCTTTATATTAGGTCAATGTAGTAAAGAAGACTGGTTTTAGGATTCGGGGGCTACGTGTCACATATCTAACCAAAAATCATTTTTTTACAAGTTTAGATGAAAGTCACATTGAATCAGTTAACGTCGAAAATGGTTATCAATTAAAGTCCCAAGGTAAAGGTTGTGGAAAAATCAAAGTTGTCAAAGAGGACAATTCAATTGAAACTGTGCTAATCTCAAATGTTCTTTATGTTCCTTCAATTGAGTGCAGTATAACACATTGAATTTGATAAAAAAAAAATGAAGAACATAATGGGTGCATTCATGAGTGGCACCGAAAAATGGGGCACAGAGATGTTAGTGTTGTCAAAAGTATGTTAAACAAACTTAACATCAAAATAAATGACTGTGGTCAAAGTAACGAATGGGTGTGTGAGGCATGTTTAAGTAGTAAGATGTCAAGAAAACCATTTCACAAAAAATTAGGTCAGCAATCAAAAACTATTTTAGATTTGGTGCACACTGATATGGCTGTGATGAGCGAAAGTACTCCAAGTGGTTTTCGTTACCTTATGACTATGATTGATGATTTTAGTCGATTTTGAGCGGTATATTTGCTTCGGAACAAAAGTGATGTCTACATGAAAATAAAAGAATATTTTCAGTATATGGAAACGAAATTTGGTAGATGTCCAAAGATATTACGATCAGATCGTGGTGGGGAATATCTTGGTGATAACGTAAAATAATTTCTGAAGAACAGGGGCACTAAGCAACATTTAACGGCACCGTATACGCCTCAACAGAATGGTGTTGCTGAGAGGAGAAATCGTTACTTCGTCGAGATGGTTATATGTATGCTTGAAGATGCAGGTCTACCAAATAAATTTTGGGGTGAAGCCGTTGTAACAGCAAATTTTATTCAAAATCGAACCGAAACCAGTTCAAATAAAAGTGTTCCTTTCGAAATCTGGGAAGGAAAGCAAGTTGATGTTACGCAATTTGAAGTGTTTGGGTCCGAGGCACATGTTCTAGTTCCAGCACAAAACGAAAAAAATTGAATAAAAAAACTGAAAAACTTATTTTTGAAGAATCGAAAGCTTTTCGGTTTCTAAATAAATCAAATCTTAAAATTACAATCAGTCGAGATTTCAAGATGCTTAAATCTCGTTCTGTTGATGTGGAATTAAATAATTAAAAAACTGCGGAGGTGTCAGTAAATTTGGGAAATAATTCAAATGCTGAGATTGATTTTGATGAAAACCTTGTTCAAAATAATGATGAATATTACTCAGCTGATGAAAACACCACTCAATCCGATGGTAAGAATACTATCTGCATATCAAACGAGGAACGTGAAATCAATAGCATTGAACCACAAACATATTTGAGAAGATCATGTCGTTCAAATTTAGGTGCACCACAGAAGAGATTTGCAAACTTAATAAGAGTGGTTGAACCTTGTACATTTAGAGAAGCTGTTGAGTGTGAACAGAAAGATATGTGGATATATGCTATGAACGATGAGATTAATTCGCTGATCAAAACTGAAACTTGGAAGATAGTACCACTACCAGAAGGAAGAAAGGCAATAGGTTTGCAAGTGGAAATTTTTAATTTATTAATTTTAATTCAAGGTACATATGTAACTGTTTTTTGTTTAAAATAACTAAAATATTTGAAAACACTCTGTGATTTAAAAAATGCATGAATTCAAGTTAAATTTACATATTTATATATTAAACACACATTCTTTTGTGTTTGAAAATAGTAAAAAAAATTTACCCTACTGGTTGTAACGACTTTTTATTGCTCGAGTTCAAGACTTCGTTATTTAAAATCAATTTCATCTCTTCTCAATTGTATTCGTTCTTTTTCTTAATTTCATTCCTATAAAATTCATACTCTTCTTTTTTTACTTTTAGCTCACTGTATAAAGGCTAAAGGCCCCATTAGTTTTTACGTTCTTTTCTGTCATGAATCAGCTGTTTTGTTTCTGCTCAATTAGAAATGTGTATATGTGGTTTATTTTTACTTTTTCGTTCTGTTCTGTTGCTAACAATTCTGTAGAAAATAGAATTCAACGCTAAGTGACAGCTTGAAGTACGTATGTATTAGTTTGTTGTCAATCGGAAAATAAGAGAAAATAAAAGATAATTTGTTGTGTGAAAGCTAATCAATTTAATTCTAAAAAATTTTTTGCCTCAGAGTTTAACAATAATGGACGATGAAAAACTCATTATTTTAGTGGAGGAAAATGACATATTGTACAACAAATTAAATAAGTTTTACAGGTTGCCAGAAAAAAAGTAAGCTGTATGGTCACAAATTTCGAAGGAAATGTGTTTACCAGGTATGCATCCATAATTCTTTTTTGATTACACTGTGTGTAATTTTTTAAGTCGTGGCAAAATAACCATATACGGACACCACTACGTGATAAAAGACTAAAAAAAAGACCCGTGTCTCCAAATTTTTGCCAAAGTCATGCACTTTTTTTTATGGGCCGCCAAAGATTTGGGGCCTCGGTATCATTTTCGCAAAAAAGTGATCATTTTCTCACGCTCATATCTTGCAAACCGTTCCGAATTTCGATTTACTCTCTGAGGCAAACTTGTAGCTCTTGTCATAAAGAACAAAAATTGCGAACATATAAAATCAAAAAAAAATTCTCCTTCCAGATAAAAATCGCAAAAAACTTAAAAAAATTCGATTTTTTAACACTAGCATGTTAACATTAGCATGTTAACATTAACAAAGCTGTCAAAAATTTTTTTAACATGCTAATGTTAAAAAATCGAATTTTTTTTAAGTTTTTTGCGATTTTTATCTGGAAGGTGAAGTTTTTTTGATTTTATATGTTCGCAATTTTTGTTCTTTATGACAAGAGCTACAAGTTTGCCTCAGAGAGTAAATCGAAATTCGGAACGGTTTGCAAGATATGAGCCCGAGAAAATGATCACTTTTTTGCGAAAATGATACCGAGGCCCCAAATCTTTGGCGGCCCATAAAAAAAGTGCATGACTTTGGGAAAAATTGGGAGACACGGGTCTTTTTTTTAGTCTTTTATCACGTAGTGGTGTCCGTATATGGTAATTTTTTTTCGTGTTGCACAGTGTTAATTTTCACAAATAATAAAATTTTTAGAGGAAATTTGCATAAAGAGATGGACTTCAATTAAGGACAGGTTTGCCAAGGAAAAGAACAACGAAAAACTTGCATCCGGTAGTGGCACAGTGTTTAAACACCGCTGGCCTTTGATGAGCCATTTAGAGTTTTTGACGCCCCATATAACTCCTCGTCCGTAAGTTTTTGTTAAAAACTAATTGAATTGTGCTCAGTCAAAAACTTACAAACACACTTTTGTATGTTTCTTTCTTTTAGAGTGCGTGCAACGACAAATATTTGTGAAACAAATGACAACACTTTCAACATTGTTCATCCAATGACACCGGAATCGCCAGAACAAAATTTAAGTTTTCTTTATATGGAAATGCAAGAAGAATCTCAAGAATACCTGTTGCCCTGCACATCAACACCAAAAAATAGTTCCAAAATAATTTCTGAAGCACCAAAATCTCGAAAAAACAATAAACAGTCAGTTGATACCGACAAATTGTTTGTGGAGGCGGTACAAACCTTCAAAAATTTTTGCAAGTCAAGGGAAGAAAATCATGAACAAAAAGAAAGTGATCCAATTTGTTCTTTTGGAAAAATGGTTGTTGCTACAATTCAGACACTTAGCAAAACCAAACAAAGTATGCGATGAATTCAATTACGGAACTCCTTATGCAACTGGTGCTGTACCTATTTAAACAACGGAACTGATTTTTAGTTAATAAATTAATAGTTGATACGTTTTACCTAAGCTTTAGGTTCTTGTTCAATATAGATTGATACCTACTTGTTCTGGTTTTTTGATTTTTGGCCAATAGTATTTTTTTTTTGCTGACCAAATAAATGTAAGCGGGATATCGAAAAAACAAGAACAGGTATCTGTATTAAAAAAGACCTAAATAAATAATTAATATTATGAAATTAAATGAATTCCTTTTTTAAATAACATAAACATAAAATTTTATATGAAATCCTCAAAATAGAACTTTAAATTAGAAAAAAAGTAAAGCACCCCAATGAAAAGTTAGCTTACGTTAAAGTGGAAGTGGTTATAAATTCAAAACTTTTTATTGCTTTTCACTCAAAAAAAAAAAAAATAAAATTAAAATATAAATGTTTTTGTTTTGTGGAGGTAAAATATTATATTAAATTCTGATAAGGTATTTTTCCTGCGGTGTAAAAATATTCACCCAACCGGTTTCTTAACTGTACAGCGTTTTCGGCACTTCTACGCGTATAACTTGTGATAGATCTAAGCGGCCGACCGTCATTTTCTCGTATCTCGTTCTGCCATTCTCCTTCATGCACTACGCCATCCGAATTTTTACTGTCCACAAAATTGCTCGGGCTATAGCAGCGGTGATGACCTTTCATCATTATAAAATTGTGCAAGGCAACGCACCCTAACAAAATGTTTTTGCAGTTATCAGGAGAACACTCAATAGTCTTGAGAAGTATTCTCCAACGAGCCGATAAAATGCCGAAGGAGTTTTCAATTACTCTTCGAGCTCGAGATAAACGATAATTGAAAACAGTTTCTTTTATATCAGTGTTTCTACCAGGATAGAGGCGCATTAAATTTGGTCTAAGCGGAAAAGCTGCATCTGCCACAAAAAAGTGCGCAAACGGTATCGATGATGATGCAAGGGGTTTATCAGGTGGCACAGCAACCGTATTATCCAATACTGAAAACAAAAAAACTTTTATTAAAATGTAGTGCATTTATACTAAGTTAAGGCACTGTAGCAATGTAAGAATTTTATGTACGCTAAGACATTGAACTTGAAATTCAATTCCATTTTTGTTGACGATAAGTATTTTTATGAATTTCATTGTCAAGGCCATTAAGTTAAAATTATAAATTTGTTTTTGTGTTTGGTCAGCATAATGAACATTAAACTTTTTTGTTGTGGACTGTTGGCATTGGGAATGATGTAATATGATTTTTGGTAATTATTTTCCTGTGCCATCAAGTTCTGGTTTGTGAAAGAAGAATTTATCAAGAATTACAAATTCCCATGGGAACGCCAAATTCACTATTGATTTGTTGTTATGCCACATTAATGCTGACCAAGGAATAAATTAGTATATAAGTTGGAAGTTTTAAGAAATAAAACAAGAATTGAATTAGCAATCAATAAGCCTTTTTCATTTCTCAAAAATCTGCATTTTAATGCGGGACTAAAGCGGCAGCAGTGCTCAGTAAATACTTACCTTTATTTTTTTATTATTATTTTTATCAAATGTATTACATGGCGATCCTGCGAAACTAAAATTTGGGAGATCCTGCGAAACTAAAACTTGGGAGATCCTGCAAAACTAAAACTTGGGAGATCCTGCGAAACTAAAATTTGGGAGATCCTGCGAAACTAAAATTTGGGAGATCCTGCGAAACTAAAATTTGGGAGATCCTGCGAAACTAAAATTTGGGAGATCCTAAAAAATTTTTTTTTATCCTACGAAACTAAAAGATCCTGAAGATTATTTTTTTGATTCTTCTAAAATTTTTTTGAAACTAAATTTTTGGCAAAAATAAAAAAAGAATTCTTATGACTACAAAGGAAGAAATCGACATAATTTTTGAAAAGTGGGAACAGCTACTTAAACAGGAGGAATACGTACCTAGACCTGTTGGTACTGAATCACAACAACCGCCCCCAGAATATAAACCAATTCCAAAAACAGCAGGCCCAAAACCAATAACTCTACAACAATATCGTGAGAGGCAAAACAATTACAAGAAGCAGCTAGAGAAGTTTAGGCAAGAACCAATCAAATACCAACCAAAAAAAAGAGGAGGAAAGAAGCAGAAATTCCAACAAAGGTGCGCAGAACTCCAGAGAGTAATTAACATAAGTAAGGGAGCCCAAAAAAGGAGATTAATACAGGAATTAAATACCATACGACAGGAAGGATGGAAAAACCTTAAATGAGCAACCATTTCAACATAACCCCAGAAGATAGAATTAATGAGGTACTTGAAAATATCAGAGCAATGGGGATAGCTGATACAAAATTAGAACAAAATTCCAACACTTACGCCGTAAATGAAAATAGGTTTTCACTAAGTTTAGAAGTAGTTATGATTCTTTTAATAATTCTTATATCGTTAGGATTTTGGAAACTTTTAAAATATTATATTAAGAAACAAGTAACAAACAATGTTGTAAACAACAATTAAACAAAAAAAAAATATTTGTATATGTATATATAATAAATAAAAAAAAAAAAAAAAAATATATATATATATATATATATATATATATATATATATATATATATATATATATATATATATATATATATATATATATGTATATAACATTTTGAAAAGAATCCTATGGATCAAATCATTAGAGAACTCGAAATATTAATATCAAATGCAAAGAAATCAAAGAGTAAAAAATATACAGAAAGGACAATAATAGAAAAACATAATATAATTAAACAACTTAGCCAACAATTTGGAAAATTAGCAAGTTATCTACCAAATCCACTAAGACAAAAGAAAATCGAAGAATTTATAATTTTAAAGAATACCGCAGTTGAAGTTTTAGCAGAGCATTCCAACATGCCTTCAACAAATGATAGTCCAAACATGTCACACTTTGACAGTAAAAAAGCTTCAGAAATAATACCAGTTTTCGACGGAAAACCTAAACATATCGATATTTTTCTTTCAATGATAGAAATGGTACATTCTGAACTAAATGAACAGGGAAGGAAGAACCTGATAAAATATGTGTTGGCAATAAAATTAGTAGACAAAGTCAGGGACATTTTGATTATTCAAGATACGCCTGAAACATTCGAGGAACTAAAGACAGCTTTGGCAAAGCATTTCAAATCAACAAGAACGGCAAGCAGCATACACTATGAATTAAGAAATACAAAGCAAAAAGGAAATGTACTGAATTACAAAGAACGGATTAACACTTTGATAGCGGACTTGACATTGGTACAAATTTCGGAACTAGAACACAGTTCAAACCAAATAGCTCGATCTACGATTAAGACTATGAATGAAAAACTAGCTTTAGAAATTTTTGAAGAAGGTCTATATAAAGATATTAGAACAGCTGTAATAGCCGCACAACCCAAGACCTTGGCACAAGCTTTCGATATTGCAAGTACACAGGAAAGATCACTACAACTATCAGATACATTTACAACATTACAAATAAATAATAACAGACGAAACTATTACAATAACGCATATAGAAACAATTCAGGTTTTAGAAATAACAGAAATACAAATTATCTCAATCCACAAATAGATAGGAACTTTAACAATAACAGGAATAACAGAAACTCTAACAGTAACAACAGAAACCATAACAATAATAACAGAAACTACAACAATAACAGACACTATAACAACAACAACAATAACTACAATAGCTATGACAACAACAGAAGAAATAGATATAATAATAACACAAGAGGAAGAGGCTACTCCAATGTTCGTACTATACAACAACAGGGAAACGTACAAACCCTGGAGACTCATTTCGAATCTCCGAACAGGGAAAACTAATGCTGGAGTTAATGTCGACGTCGTTGACGGCGTCTTAACGCCGAAATTGTGATGTTCGACGCAAAATTTCATTTTGCTGTTAATGTCAACGTCGTCGACGACGTTAACACATCTGCGTAATACTGCATTGAATATACTGCTGTTCATTTGGAAAAGTTATTTCGTGAAATATTCTTAATAAATTAAAGTGAAATATTCTTTTAACAATTTATTTAAAAACTGTGAGGATGGATGACATAGCAATCGTGGGATTAACAATAACTACTTGCTTTTTAAGTTATTTATTTTTGTTGAAAAAGAAAACATTAAGAAATAGGCGGTTCTATCGCAGGCCAGATAATGATGACCGCCATATATTTGGATTTTATGAAGCTGGTTTTTTAGCAATAAAACAAAATGAAGAAGAGTTTTTCAAATTCACACGCATGACATTGCCTGTTTTCAATATTTTGTTGAATTTTCTGAAATTGCGGCTACAGAAAACTAAAAATTGCTACACAATTATCCCAGAAGCTCGACTTGCAATTACTTTGTCGTAAGTACTTTACCTGTGTTAGTTTTTGTTGTAGTCATATTAATTTGTATGCCTTTTAGATATTTATCTCAAGGAGTTTCCCACCAATATCTTGGATGGAGTTTTAAAATCGGTAGAGTAACTGCCAGAGCTATTATACTAGAGACGTGCTCTATCATGTGGGAAGTGCTTGCACCTTTTTATTTGGACCAGTGCAAAGCAAATGATTTTAAGGAAATTGCCAAAGACTTCAAAAATAAGTGGGATCTTCCAAATTGCGTTGGTGCTATAGACGGCAAACATATAGCCATTACAAACCCTGCACATAGTGGTTCTAGTTTTTATAACTACAAAAACTTTTTTAGTATTGTGCTATTAGCTGCATGTGATGCTAATTACATTTTCACAATGGTTGACTTAGGTGGCTATGGAAGCCAAAGTGATGGAGGTAAATATAATCGACTAAATTAAACGAAAAATTTATGCAAAAGCTTATTTCAGGAGTTTTAGCTGAATCAACTTTTGGGAAGAAGCTGTTCGCTGGTGAATTGGATCTCCCACCGCATTCAGTTCTACCAAATTCAACGCAAACATTTCCACATTTTTTTGTTGGAGATCCAGCATTTCCTTTAAAAACGAATATTATGCGAGCATATCCCGGAAGATGTTTGACAATGGATAAGAAAGTTTTCAACTATCGTATTTCTCGAGCGCGTGTTGTTATAGAAAACGCATTCGGAATATTGGTAGCCAGATGGCGGATATTAAGAACCACGCTTAACTGCAGACCAGAAAATGCTGAAAAAGTATGTTTTTATGAAAAATCATTCTAAGTGGATTCTATTAATTCTTCTAAGTTTTTTTTTAGGTGGTTTTAGCTTGTGTGGTTCTACATAACTTTATTGAATGACCAAGCAAATGCAACTTATTGCCCAACTAATTATGTGGACTACGAGGACGATTGTGGTAATATTATACCTGGCAGATGGCGAGCTGATATTGGAAACGATTACAGCATAGCTAATTCTCGACCAATATCCTTTGGGTCGAATAACGCAACGCGACAAGCTTTTAATTTAAGAGACACACTCAAAACATATTTCATGAATGAAGGTGCAATTGCACTTCAAAGAAAAGTTAAATAAAAATCTATTTTGTAATTCGTTTTACAATGTTTTTATTAGCTTGCTTTTTAATTAATATTTATATGTTCTATACTGCCATCATTCAAATCAACAATTTGGCATTTACATAAGTATTCTAAGATTTTTTTTTCCGCTATGTCCCTGTTGGTGTTGCGCAAGCCGCCTAGTAGAACATCTACTCTTTTGAGGATATTGGAGTTATTCGATGCATTCGAGTCCTGCGCCTTTTTCTCTATAAACGTTTTAAGTGCCCGTTAAATGTTGCTCAATACTGTTCATACAGGGATCTTTTCTTTTTTTGGGGGCAGAGGATGAATTTGAATTTGATGTGCTCGGGTGGTCATCAAGCACATCAAACATTTCCTTCGATGTGGAAATTTCTCCGAAGTCGAAAACATCGCTTTCGTGGAGTACAGCCTCCACTTCTTCACCCACAATTTTCATATAATTTCCAGTAGTCCTGAAATATGAAATAAAAATATTTAGAAAAATGATAAAATTGAACAATATTAAACTTACTCCCTGGGCTTAACAAAGTCAGACAAAAAATTCATCTCTTTGTATAAGTACCACTCGGGCTTGGAAAGAAACGCGCTGCCTGAAGGCTTATCCTCTTTTCCCTTTTTCTCCCGCATATATTTATCTCTCAGGCTTTTCCACCTAGTGGTGCATTCATGTTCTTTAAAAAAATAAATTAAACATAAATAATTGAAATACGTAGTTTATTAATGTTTTTACCTGATATCCCCAAAGATGTCGCTATTTTTTTCCAAACCTCCCCTTTAAGAGCTATATTCTTATAGCTCTTGGAGAATTTGTTATACAGCACTTCATTGTCACGAACAGCATTTATAAGCTGCTCATCTAATGTGAGATTTGAATTCATTTTAATTAAAAACGGTAAAAATTTTCAAAAGATTTAAACAACTGTAACCAACAGACAATTATATTTGTTTTGCTTCTGAGCAACACTGCAACGACGCCGAAAAAGTTGAAACAGATTGAACTTTTTCGGCGTCAAATTTCTTACGTCGTTGAGATTAACTGCTCTCATACAATTACATACGATTCAACTTTTTTTTGACATTTGACGCCGTCGACGACGTCGACATTAACTCCAGCATAAAGGCCCAACTATAATGTGCTTAACCAAACTTAAGCTAGTGTCAAAATTCAACGAAAAGCATGTCAAATGCTTAAGTAAATTACTGAAGACTCTTAGGTGGCTATATTGTACTTATTGAGCTTAAAAACTTTTTACACTTAGTTGCAAACATTTGTACTTTTGGAAAACTATTTTCGTTTTTATTTCTTTAAAATGTAATATTTTTGACGAAATCTCATTTAATTTGTAAAATTTATAAATATATTACCATAAACAAGTAAATCCATGTTTATCTTTTATTTATTTATAAAGTAAACGAAAACTAAAATAAAAAAGTACTAAAAAAAGCAACAGTGGTTGCATCTTCTAATTGTAAACAATTACATACATATATGTATCTATTGTGTACAGTGTTTATTGGAAAATTTTTAAAAATGGATAGAAAACTGAAATTTTTGAAGACAGTGAAGTTAATGAATTGTGCATTTGATGGAATATGTGTTCTTCAAAAAATAAGAGAGACGATGAAGAAAAGAAAACGCTCCTCAGTACGGGAAATAAATAGAGACAGAAACTCCCCGTCTACATTGGCAATTTTGTTGCATGCAATTCTGCTGCAGAATTGCTTTAGTGTCCACATTAGAAAAAATCGAGTATTGCAATTCTTGTATAAAAACGTATGTAAAACATTAAATACAACAACACCAAACATCAAGTTGAATAGTGAGGATAGCAAAGCAAAACAGAATTGCAGAGAACATTAAACTCTGTACCCCTCCCCTAGCTTCTTACTTCTCTCTCCTAAAACAACCAAGAATTGCTGCAACTAAATTGCAAGTGTGGACAGTGAGAAAGAAGAATGGGTTCTTGATGAGTCATTTGCTTAAGCAAGAGCGAAATTGAACGCACTTTCCTTAAGCAAATGACACTTGACGAAACTTGACGAAAAGTTACTTAAGTACATTATAGTTGTATACATTTGATTGTGTGTATTCGCACATTTGCTTAAGTTGCATTAAGCACATTATAGTTAGGCCTTAAGAGTATATACACTAAATATTGGAACATCAAATTTTCTTTTCCTATCAGTAAAAAACATAAACTATCAGTTAACATTTTTAATAGACACAGGCTCAGAAATATCACTCTGTAAAGAAAATGTAATATACAACTATTACAAGAACACTGACAACATTTGCCGATTGAGTGGCATTACAAATGACTTTAAAGAAACATTAGGAACTACTGATTTACAGATAATACTGGGACAACAAATATTAACACACAGATTTCAATTAGTAGAAGAAGAATTTCCAATCATTACTGATGGAATTTTAGGAATAGATTTTTTCTGTAAATACAGTTGTCAGATTGACTATGAATATAATACCCAAGGATGGTCAACGCTATGTTAAAATTTTGAATACATTAGAGGAACCAGTGCGTCTAGAGAAGCTGGGAGTCACAACAATACCACTAAAAAATTACACAATTTATAAAACTAACATGAACAACAACAATAAACACTCAGAGCAAAGATTTCAGAAATTGCTAGAAAAACTAGATTTCAAAAACATTGAAGAAGAGAATAAAAAGGTCATATGTGATATTCTTGAAGACGAACCATTAACGGTAAATAATTTTTATAAACAGAGTATTGAATTAAATGATAACACACCCACTTACATAAAAAATTACAGACTGCCACAAACACAAATAGACGAAATAAATAAACAGGTACAAGAACTGTTGGACAAAGACGTAGTAGAACCGTCTATTAGTCCATATAATTCTCCATTATTATTAGTACCAAAAAAAGGACAAAACGACACGGAAAAATGGCGTTTGGTTGTAGATTTCAGACGTTTAAATGATAAGATAGTAAATGACAAATTCCCTTTAACCAGACTTGAAGATGTATTGGACAAATTAGGTAGAGCTAAATATTTTTCCACATTAGACATGACAAGCTCGTTTCACCAAATAGAACTCGAAATAAAATCACGACCCCTAACAGCATTTTCAACACCAAGCGGTCACTTTCAATATACAAGATTACCATTTGGTTTAAAAATATCATCTAACAGTTTCCAAAGAATGTTGACAATAGCTTTATCTGGCTTAGAGTCAGATGCATTTTTATACGTTGATGACGTCATTATTTTCGGATGCAGTTTGAAGCACCACAATGAGAACCTCATAAGAGTTTTAGAAAGACTAAAACAATATAATTTGAAGCTGAATCCAGCTAAGTGTTGTTTCCTGAAACCAGAAGTCTTGTATTTGGGACATTTGATTACAAAGAATGGTATAAAAACCGACCCGACAAAATACAAAATAATTGAACAATATCCTGTTCCAAAAAACGCAGACGACGTTAGACGGTTTATAGCCTTCTGCAATTATTACAGAAGATTCATTCCGGACTTCGCCAAAACGGCAACTTGCCTTAATAATTTATTAAGAAAGAAAGTAACTTTCAATTGGACAGAAAATTGCCAAATAGCATTTGAGACTCTAAGAGACAAATTAAAAAACCCGCCTATATTACGATATCCGAACTTTGACGAACCATTTATTCTAACCACAGACGCTTCAGATGTAGCGCTAGGAGCAGTCCTATCACAGGGTGAAATCGGTAACGATCTACCCATATCTTATGCAAGCAGAACCCTAAACAAACATGAAAAGAATAAATCAGTAATTGAAAAAGAATTATTAGGTATTCATTGGGGAATAAAATTTTTTAGACCATATCTATATGGTAGAAAATTTACCGTAGTCACACACCATAGACCTCTTATTGCTTTATTTGCTCATAAAAACCCGTCTTCAAAATTAACCAGAATTAGACTAGAACTATCGGATTATGACTTTGATATAAAATATAAAAAAGGAGCGAATAATACAAATGCAGACGCTCTATCACGCATAAACATAGATTCAAAAATATTAAGAGACATGATTCCAATCTATATTGATGAAAAAGAAAAGAAAACCTTGGCAATAACACGAAGTATGAAAAATAAGAGTAATAATGAAAAGAAAGATATATATGATGATAAAAAGAACGTTCATAAAAAAGAAAATATTATAAAAGACTGCATATCTCAAAAGGAGACTGATCACCTCCAGATGTGGGAATGTACGTCAATAAATAATATTAAGGGTACCCAAAAGATTGAATTTATATATGATAATAAGCTGCAGCAAGAATTGAAGAAAGAATTTAAAGAGAAAAATGATAAAATAACGCGCATAACATGCAATAAAAGCGAAAATCCTATGTTTTCAGGAACATTTTTGGAGAAACTTTTATTGAGATTAAAGAAATTGAAATTTAAAAAGTACGTACTATATGATAATGATGAAATATTTAAATATATAACGGCCGAAGGGTTGAAAGAAAAATATAACAATATAAAGAAAAACGATATAGAAATAATTATATACAGTATGCCAAGAGAAATAAAAGACAATATAACACAATATAGATTGATAGAAGAATTTCATGACTCACCGCATGGAGGACATTTTGGAATTAGGAAAACACTTTCCAAATTAAAACAAAGATATATATGGAAAAATATGAACAAAATGGTCAAGAAATACATAACAACATGTGATTCATGCCAAAGGCATAAACAAATAAAGAATACAAAAGAACCCTTTACTGTAACAGATACACCATCACATGGTTTTGATACTATTGTTGTGGACACAGTTGGACCATTAAGACCATCTGGACAATTTAGATACATACTTACTATGCAGTGTGAACTGACAAAATATGTTGTTGCTTGTCCGATTGAATCAAAAGATGCCAAAACAGTCGCAAAATCATTAATAGAACATATAGTCTTGAAATACGGTTTATTTAACATTCTAAAAACAGATAAAGGAACCGAATTTACCAATGAATTAATGAGAGAGATTTGTGTATTATTAAAAATAAAACAAAATTTCTCAACACCCTACCATCATGAAACTTTGGGCACAATAGAACGAAATCATCGCGTTTTAAATGAATATTTTCTGAATTTTGTGAATGACAATAATTGGCATGAGTGGATACCATATTATACTTTTGCTTTCAATACGACACCGAATGTCGATACAGACTATTCACCATTTGAACTAATTTTTGGTAGACTTCCTAGACTACCAAACGACATTTTAGACGATGCCAGAAAGATTTATAATATTGACAACTACTTAAATGAACTAAAGATTAGACTTCATCACTCATTGCAAAGAGCAAGAGAAATAATTCTCGAAGTAAAAAGAAAAAGAGGTAGAGAATCTGAAAAGAAGCAAAATAAAATAGATCTTAGAATAGGAGATTTAGTTTTAGTTAAAGTCTTAAAGAGAAAAAAGTATGAACCTCCATACAAAGGCCCATACAAAGTATTAGACCTAGAAGATCTAAATGTACTTTTAGAAATTAGTAAAACTAAAACAAAACTAGTACATAAGAATTTGCTAAAAAAATATTTTAGATAAGAAATGTAAAGAACATAAGAATTTCAATTTAAATACAATTTAAAAGTAACAAAAAAAATATTTGTATATATATATTTATTTATAATGCTTAAAATCTTATAATCATAGATACATAAGTCTTAATTATAAAAATTTTCTAAATTCTGTTTCATTTTTCATAATACCCAAACCTAAAAGGGTAAGGGTGTAGTGCATTTGTACTAAGTTAAGGCACTGTAGCAATGTAAGAATTTTATTTACGCTAAGACATTGAACTTGAAATTCAATTCCATTTTTGTTGACGATAAGTATTTTTATGAATTTCATTGTCAAGGCCATTAAGTTAAAATTATAAATTTGTTTTTGTGTTTGGTCAGCATAAATGAACATTAAACTTTTTTGTTGTGGACTGTTGGCATTGGGAATGATGTAATATGATTTTTGGTAATTATTTTCCTGTGCCATCAAGTTCTGGTTTGTGAAAGAAGAATTTATCAAGAATTACAAATTCCCATGGGAACGCCAAATTCACTATTGATTTGTTGTTATGCCACATTAATGCTGACCAAGGAATAAGTTAGTATATAAGTTGGAAGTTTTAAGAAATAAAACAAGAATTGAATTAGCAATCAATAAGCCTTTTTCATTTCTCAAAAATCTGCATTTTAATGCGGGACTAAAGCGGCAGCAGTGCTGTGCAGTGCAGGTAAATACTTACCTTTATTTTTTTATTATTATTTTTATCAAATGTATTACAAAAATTTTTATATGACGAAATTGCATCATTAAAATGTTAAGTTGTGTACTGTAAGTATCTTTTTACCTCCATCACTTTGGCTGCCATAACTTCCAACGCTGATAGCTGTAAAAGTGTATTTTGCGTCACAAACAGCCATTAGAACAACGCTAAAAAAATTTTTTATAATTAAAAAACATAGATCCTGAATTGAATCGATTGCTCCAACATAATTTGGAATATTCCACATTCTCTCAAAATCGTTTTCAGTATCAACGTATTGTGAAGTGGTGGGTTCGCTGACGTAAACGGGCGACAGCAAGCGCCATAAAACATTATATACCTCCAGTATAATGTTTCTTATTGTAGTCTTTCCTAGTTTGTGACTCCAAGCAATAGACTGAATTGAACTTGCGTGAGCTAATTATCTATGTATGTATATAGACAGATACATACATATGCACATTTACAAAAAAGTTAACATAAGTTTGAAAAAACTAACAACATGAAAATAAATATAAAGATATGTACATGCTTACAGGAGTGTTATTGAGAGCCTCTCCTCAGGAGATACACGCTGATTAGGCTTTTTTTATCAATGACAGCAAAACTTCATAAATGTTTTTTGTCATACGTGTATGTAGGAAAAATTTTTCTTCATCCATGTCCTTAATTTTCTTGAATACTTTTTGATAGTGCCATGATGATAACCAGTCTTTGTTAACGGGTCTAGCATACCATCTCTGTTGACGATACTTCTTCCGCCCCTTTATTGCTTTGCACATTTTGCAAACATTTAAAAAATGTATCCCTACCATAACATCGTCCACATCCGAAAGTTCAGAATCACAGTCATTTATAAAATCCATTTTTTATTTGTTTATCTGTTGTATATGTTTTATTATTAAATTTTTTAGTTTTATTTTCAGAATTTCTTTGCATTTGTTTTGATCACTTCTTTATTTAAAAACAACTGATTCCTTTCACGACAAAAGTAATTAGAAAATATATGCTACAGAAAAGATCGACACAGAACGGCATCATAAAGTGAAAACTAATTAGGCCTTAAGACTTTCCTCCTTTATTTTATTTTGTTTGCAGCATATTTTTTTATTTGTTTTAGAGAATCTTTCATCTTTGTTTATTTTGAAAAAGAAATTGTAATTAATTTACACAGTAAAATATGATTAATTAAGGAACAATTAGTTAACATTGAATTAGCCATTTCATGGTCAAGAATAGATATGGTAAATCCACTTTTATTGAATAAAAATGAAATTAAAATTGCTTTGAAAACATTGATAAACGAAAATATTAATTTTTCTAGACCACAAGAAGCATTGGAATTTTCAAAGATGTCAATAATGCATAATGATCAAAAAGAAATATTTTATTTAGTTAAAATTCCATTAACAAAAAAGGAAACCTATAAAAACCTAGTAATAAGACCAGTAAAAAGATATAAATAAAATTTAAGGAAATAGTATTTAACCAACAGGAAATATTTGCTTTTACAGAAAACTGTAGAAATTACAATAACATTACCATTAAAGACAATGATTTTATTCCCAATTCAATAAATAATTTGAATTCATCCTGTACTGTAAGTAATAGTCATCACGTTCCGCGTATTGCGGAAATCAATTCGGTAATAATACTTCTGAATGATTATAACGGTTCAATATTTGTAAATGAAAAAGTATGTAATATTTTGGGAACATGTTTAGAAAAATTTCATAATTCAACAATCACCGTTGAGAATAGAACTTTTAGTAAATGGCAAATTTCACCTCTACAAACTATGCCGGCTCTGATGCCACCTTTGAAAAACACATAATAACCCTATTATCTCCAGAGAAGCTTGACTAGATCCAAACCAATAACACGGATGTTATTACAACCGTAAAAAAAGGGATTATAATAGGACAATGGACGATCTCCGGAATACTTTTACTAATCATCATTTTCATAATCCTTCTCAAAGTCATTTCGAAAAAAGTCAAAGAAATTACAGTGTGGAAATCACAGGCACCTAATGTTGGAAAAGCTTTTGAAATGGACCATTTACCACGACTTAAAAACATAACCTTGTCCGCTCCAGAAAAACCTAAAAAATTACATAGAATTACACCTTCACTTACCTTTTCTTTTTTTAATAAGTTCAGTTCCCAGAATTTAAATAATAATTTTTGCTGACACTCTAAAGAAATAAGTAATTCAAAAGAAAATTTATTTTAATATAAAGTGTTGACTATTGTTAAACAAAAAATAAAAAGCAACAAACTAAAATTAAAATGCTGACTGTTTATTAATACAAGAATAAAACAAGAAACTAAATTAAGTTACAATAAGTTGAAAAATATTATAAGCTTTTAGTTGTAGTTTACAATAAAGAAATGAAAAACAAAAAATCGGAGTTTTAAGTTAAATTTATCTAACTAACATATACATATATATATATATATATATATATATATATATATATATATATATATATATATATATACATATATATATATATATATATATATATATATATATATATATATATATATATATATATATATAAATATATAGTCTGCACATTGGCAATAAATACGGTTTGGTTAAATTACTAGCAATTAAACTATAGTTTTTGTACAATAAAACATATTTTTTTTAATATTATAAATTTATAGATATTAAAAAAGATCAGGTAGAAAAAAACTTGTAATCAGTTTGAAGTTAAAAAGAAATACAATAAAAACAAATTTATATTTCAGTTTACATTGTCAATAAAATCTATGACCAACAATTTCTTGCGCAATTTGTTTTAGTGAAAACATTGAAAACTTTGTTTTGAGAGTATTGAATATTTGGTATGGAAATCTGTTGAATCTACCACGCACTGTAGACGATTTTTCATTGAACCTATTAACATCTTTAGGTATAAATTCGTAGAATTTTCTGCGATTTTATTTTTGCTTTACATTAAGCAACTTGTTTTCAAATACACCCATTCTCACCGATTCTCAATGGGATTGAGATCGTGACTTTGCACGGGTATACCAATGACATGTCCACAGTTATATAGCAGCCAAATTGGCACAATGTGGTACTTATGTTTGGATAATTATCATTATAAAACTTTAACTGTGGTTTACTGTCCTTGGCACATGCCAAAGAACTTATAAGTATTGCCAAGAAAAAAATAAAAAATAAAGTATGACAAAAATATAAATGAAGTTAATTTACAAGTTGGAGATTTAGTATTAGTAAAAGTAGAATCCAGAAAAAAGAATCAAACACCATATAAGGGACCGTATCAAATAGTTAAAAGATTAGGAATAAATTCTTTATTAAATGTAAATTCTATAGAAAAACTTTTTCACAATCAGCCTTATTACTGTTCTCGAAAACGTGATTCGAGTATAGTCGTATTGGTTCTCGAATTTTTTTGTGGTACTGCGTAAAATCTTCTACTGCAAGAAATTTGTAATAGAATTAAAAGAAGAGAGTGGCACAAAATTAAAAAAATAATTTAATATTATGAGAACTGTCAAAATAATAATAATAATATAAAGAAATTGGCGGCAGCAAACGGAAAAATATTTTATATTGTGTTAACAGAATTCAAAATGTTAGGTTAGGTTAGGTTAAATGGAGCGGTTTGATAGCCCATGTCATACGACATACACTTAAGCCAGTGAAGGCTTGTTGTGCGCTCCCTTGTATTTAACCATAACATATTGACCCAAAGGTCTAGAGAAACTCCGTGTCACTCACAAAGTTCCTTAATTTCCTCCAGCATATTCCCCGTAATCGGGTTATGTCCGGTAAGGTGTCACCCCCAAGATATCGGGACCTTATTTGTGAGAAGGCGGGGCATTGGCGCAAATAGTGTTCCAATGTTTCGCTCTCCTACCCACATGCTCTACATTCATCTCCTCCCGCTATTCCTATGCGTTTAAGATGTGCCCTTAGTTGAGAATGCCCTGTGACAACTCCCATTATTCTACTTAGTTCGGGCTTGCTAAGTCTTAGCAGCTCCCTCGTTCTTCTTTCGTCTGGATCTCCCCATAGAATTTTTGTATCGATTCCCATGATTCCGTTATTCCAGAGAGTTAAATGGGCTCTATGTGCCCAAGACTTTAGCTCGGATTTAACTGCATCGAAAGGTTTCGCGCATTCCATGCTTATATTACCTAACTCTGTTGCCCTAGATGCAAGTGAGTTTGCCCTCTCATTTCCAGTTATCCCCGCGTGTCCTGGCACCCATATGATGCGCAGTTCACCATGTGTCGAGTAACTGTTAATAGCGTTTTTGCAATCCCAAACTGTACGTGATTTAGTGCGTTCCGCTGAGATTGCTCTGATGGCCATCTGACTATCTGCGAATATATTCACAAGTCCTGACCTCCCCATTACATTGAGTTCCCTGATACGCTCCGTTATCGCCCGAACTTCCGCCTGCAAAACTGTGCAATAGTCCGGCAGGCGGAAAAACAGTTCCGTGGTGTTTTCTATATAAACACTAAGTCCCGTTTTCCCTCTTGACCTTGATATTTTCGATATTTTCCGGTATGGACTCTCCTATTGCCGTAAAGATTCGTTGATGATACGCTTCGTGTTTCTGATCGATCCACTCACCCATCACCTTTAGTCGTTTAAAAATGTTAAGTTGTGCCTTATTCTTATCCTCTGATGAAGAAGATCTGTATACAGTGGCAGAGCTAAGTACTTTGAGAAAAGAAATAAGGTATTTGTCAAACATATTTTAATTGCCGGGTTAAAAGTAAGTAAATGTATAGAAAAAAAAAGTTAATAATAATTGCTTTTAGATTCGTAAGCTATTATTAAACAAACAGCTTTTAAATACGTTTTGGATATGATTGAGCAAAAATTAAGAGAATCAAAATGAACATCCAAATATATTAAAACTTGCAGCAACAATGCGCATACTTGCGGAAGGGAGTTACCAGAAAGGAGCTGGTAATGACTGCAATATAGGTCTTTCGCAGTCCTCTGTGAGTAAAGTTTTTAAAGAATATATAAATAGCGAACTATGCAAGAGGTGGATTTCTTTTCAAATGAGTGAAAATGAAAAGTTTGAAATTGAGGAACATTTTTATAATAAGACTAGTTTTTCCGGTGTCATAGGATGCATTGATGGTGCACACACTAAAATTTTAGCGCCAAGAAATCAGGAACGTTTCAAGTACTACAACAGAAATGGTTTCTACAGTCTAAATGCAAGAGTAATATGTACAAATCTAATTTAAATTACGTTAAAGAAGTTTTTAAAAAGTAATTATACACGCTTGTTCTGCAAATCACTTTTTGTTAAAGTGATTTGAAATCACAAAAAAAGGTGGACGGATTTTTTTATTAAACTCAATAAAAACTTATTAATTGAAAACATTTATTTGTTTTTTATTTATTTTAAGAGTAAAACTGTTGGTTTGGTTAAAATATATAAAAAATTGCAAACACTTTCTATTGTAAGAAATGTTGTTATTTACTTTTGTGATCTTAAATCTCCTTTTTGTGATTTGCATTTAATTTTTAGTTGTCCGCTGTTTTTGTTCATCGAAAATACACCGATGCTTGCCAGAGTAGATAAATATTTTTTCGACGAGAAATATATTTATATTTCCTTTAACTAAACGAGCTATTTCCAATAAAACTTTACTATTTTTGTTAAGTTATATTCAGAAGAGTTACTAACTAACAATTGTTTGCCTAATTTTAAAAATAATTACGCATAAAATAGTAGCAAGTGGCAACAATAATTAATTATTACGAACAGTGGCATCTTCGGTGCGACTTCGTGTAACTTATATATTTTGTTAAATTAATTAATAGTTTTCCTTTTAAATCTATTACTTATTCTATTTAATATTTATCAAAAAAATAATTTTAGTTTATTTTCACTTGTTATTATGATTATGATTTTAAAATCACAAGTGATTTGAAATCTTGTGATTTTCAGAACATGCTTGATACTAATGGCCGTAAAAATACATGGATATTAGCAAAGACCTAGATAGCAATTGAGTTAAATTATTTTAAACGAAGAATTTATGTAATTTTTTGAAGGTGATGCAGGCCATTCTTAATAAGACCGTATATATCAGCAAGAGAGGGTACTACTGAAAGCCGATTTAAGCATATATGTATGTATGTACATTCCCAAACCAGAAATGTTGTAGAGCGTACAACAGGCGTACTCAAAAATATATTTCGATGCATATTAGGAGCCAGGCAGTTGCACTACACACCAAATGTAGCAGCAAAAATTACAAATGTTTGCGCAGACTTACACAATATTTGCATTTATTATAAATTGGATCTTCCAGAAATACGTATTGAAAATGATGTTGGACAAAGTTTTACTTTTTAAACAACTGAAGATTTAATAGCTTCAAATACAAGAATAAAAATAAATAAATCAATGAACTGTTGAAATATAATTATTACAAACTTGTTTTATAAAACACCTTTTAAGTTTGAACTTTTATAAGTATGTTTAGTATTTTATTGTCAATGTTTTATATGTAAAACAAATTATTTTTCCAGTCTTTAAATAAATATCATACTATCCAGAATACATTTCTCTACAGGTTATGGGCTATAAATATTAGAAATGTTTTCTAGAGAAGATATCAAGTCCACCGTTAGCAAGCTCAATGGATCCAATTATTTGGTTCGGAAAATAAAAATGAAGCTCATCTTAATTAAAGAAGATTTGTGGAGTATTATTGAAGAACCCAAATCTGACGCGCGGCACGCTAATTGGAAGAAGAGAGACGGACAAGCAAGAGCCTGTATAGGAGTAATGGTAGAAGACTCACAGTTTCTTTATTTTAAAAATGCAGAAAACGCATGTGATTATTGGAATAATCTGAAAGACCATTATGAGAAGCCATCTTTAAACACAAGGGTACATATAATGAAGGTCGTGTATAAGATGCAGTTAAAAGATGACGAAAAAATGGAAGAACATATCAATGAAATGATGGGTTATATTGATCAACTAGCTGTGATTAGTGAAGGCTGTGGCTATGATTTTACGAAGTCTGCTGGATACCTATGATCCTTTAATAGTTGCTTTACAAGCTCGAAGTGAAGTGGAACTAAAACTATCTTTTGTAAAAGGAAAACTGATGGAAGAAGCGAAACGTAAGGCTAATAAAAAATCATCAGATTCGAGTGTGATGAAACTTCAAAAAGGTAAATATCAAAAACCTATGCAAAATATGCAAAAGAAGTGTTTCTACTGTGAAAAGCCTGAATATTATAAGAAGGATTACAGATTTTTTTAAAGAATTTATGGGAAAAATAATAAAATTAATGTTACGACACATCCTGAACCAAGAAAAGTTCATCAAGAACATTGCTTTATATTAGGTCAATGTAGTAAAGAAGACTGGTTTTAGGATTCGGGGGCTACGTGTCACATATCTAACCAAAAATCATTTTTTTACAAGTTTAGATGAAAGTCACATTGAATCAGTTAACGTCGAAAATGGTTATCAATTAAAGTCCCAAGGTAAAGGTTGTGGAAAAATCAAAGTTGTCAAAGAGGACAATTCAATTGAAACTGTGCTAATCTCAAATGTTCTTTATGTTCCTTCAATTGAGTGCAGTATAACACATTGAATTTGATAAAAAAAAAATGAAGAACATAATGGGTGCATTCATGAGTGGCACCGAAAAATGGGGCACAGAGATGTTAGTGTTGTCAAAAGTATGTTAAACAAACTTAACATCAAAATAAATGACTGTGGTCAAAGTAACGAATGGGTGTGTGAGGCATGTTTAAGTAGTAAGATGTCAAGAAAACCATTTCACAAAAAATTAGGTCAGCAATCAAAAACTATTTTAGATTTGGTGCACACTGATATGGCTGTGATGAGCGAAAGTACTCCAAGTGGTTTTCGTTACCTTATGACTATGATTGATGATTTTAGTCGATTTTGAGCGGTATATTTGCTTCGGAACAAAAGTGATGTCTACATGAAAATAAAAGAATATTTTCAGTATATGGAAACGAAATTTGGTAGATGTCCAAAGATATTACGATCAGATCGTGGTGGGGAATATCTTGGTGATAACGTAAAATAATTTCTGAAGAACAGGGGCACTAAGCAACATTTAACGGCACCGTATACGCCTCAACAGAATGGTGTTGCTGAGAGGAGAAATCGTTACTTCGTCGAGATGGTTATATGTATGCTTGAAGATGCAGGTCTACCAAATAAATTTTGGGGTGAAGCCGTTGTAACAGCAAATTTTATTCAAAATCGAACCGAAACCAGTTCAAATAAAAGTGTTCCTTTCGAAATCTGGGAAGGAAAGCAAGTTGATGTTACGCAATTTGAAGTGTTTGGGTCCGAGGCACATGTTCTAGTTCCAGCACAAAACGAAAAAAATTGAATAAAAAAACTGAAAAACTTATTTTTGAAGAATCGAAAGCTTTTCGGTTTCTAAATAAATCAAATCTTAAAATTACAATCAGTCGAGATTTCAAGATGCTTAAATCTCGTTCTGTTGATGTGGAATTAAATAATTAAAAAACTGCGGAGGTGTCAGTAAATTTGGGAAATAATTCAAATGCTGAGATTGATTTTGATGAAAACCTTGTTCAAAATAATGATGAATATTACTCAGCTGATGAAAACACCACTCAATCCGATGGTAAGAATACTATCTGCATATCAAACGAGGAACGTGAAATCAATAGCATTGAACCACAAACATATTTGAGAAGATCATGTCGTTCAAATTTAGGTGCACCACAGAAGAGATTTGCAAACTTAATAAGAGTGGTTGAACCTTGTACATTTAGAGAAGCTGTTGAGTGTGAACAGAAAGATATGTGGATATATGCTATGAACGATGAGATTAATTCGCTGATCAAAACTGAAACTTGGAAGATAGTACCACTACCAGAAGGAAGAAAGGCAATAGGTTTGCAAGTGGAAATTTTTAATTTATTAATTTTAATTCAAGGTACATATGTAACTGTTTTTTGTTTAAAATAACTAAAATATTTGAAAACACTCTGTGATTTAAAAAATGCATGAATTCAAGTTAAATTTACATATTTATATATTAAACACACATTCTTTTGTGTTTGAAAATAGTAAAAAAAATTTACCCTACTGGTTGTAACGACTTTTTATTGCTCGAGTTCAAGACTTCGTTATTTAAAATCAATTTCATCTCTTCTCAATTGTATTCGTTCTTTTTCTTAATTTCATTCCTATAAAATTCATACTCTTCTTTTTTTACTTTTAGCTCACTGTATAAAGGCTAAAGGCCCCATTAGTTTTTACGTTCTTTTCTGTCATGAATCAGCTGTTTTGTTTCTGCTCAATTAGAAATGTGTATATGTGGTTTATTTTTACTTTTTCGTTCTGTTCTGTTGCTAACAATTCTGTAGAAAATAGAATTCAACGCTAAGTGACAGCTTGAAGTACGTATGTATTAGTTTGTTGTCAATCGGAAAATAAGAGAAAATAAAAGATAATTTGTTGTGTGAAAGCTAATCAATTTAATTCTAAAAAATTTTTTGCCTCAGAGCTTAACAATAATGGACGATGAAAAACTCATTATTTTAGTGGAGGAAAATGACATATTGTACAACAAATTAAATCAGTTTTACAGGTTGCCAGAAAAAAAGTAAGCTGTATGGTCACAAATTTCGAAGGAAATGTGTTTACCAGGTATGCATCCATAATTCTTTTTTGATTACACTGTGTGTAATTTTTTAAGTCGTGGCAAAATAACCATATACGGACACCACTACGTGATAAAAGACTAAAAAAAAGACCCGTGTCTCCAAATTTTTGGCAAAGTCATGCACTTTTTTTTATGGGCCGCCAAAGATTTGGGGCCTCGGTATCATTTTCGCAAAAAAGTGATCATTTTCTCACGCTCATATCTTGCAAACCGTTCCGAATTTCGATTTACTCTCTGAGGCAAACTTGTAGCTCTTGTCATAAAGAACAAAAATTGCGAACATATAAAATCAAAAAAAAATTCTCCTTCCAGATAAAAATCGCAAAAAACTTAAAAAAATTCGATTTTTTAACACTAGCATGTTAACATTAGCATGTTAACATTAACAAAGCTGTCAAAAATTTTTTTAACATGCTAATGTTAAAAAATCGAATTTTTTTTAAGTTTTTTGCGATTTTTATCTGGAAGGTGAAGTTTTTTTTATTTTATATGTTCGCAATTTTTGTTCTTTATGACAAGAGCTACAAGTTTGCCTCAGAGAGTAAATCGAAATTCGGAACGGTTTGCAAGATATGAGCCCGAGAAAATGATCACTTTTTTGCGAAAATGATACCGAGGCCCCAAATCTTTGGCGGCCCATAAAAAAAGTGCATGACTTTGGGAAAAATTGGGAGACACGGGTCTTTTTTTTAGTCTTTTATCACGTAGTGGTGTCCGTATATGGTAATTTTTTTTCGTGTTGCACAGTGTTAATTTTCACAAATAATAAAATTTTTAGAGGAAATTTGCATAAAGAGATGGACTTCAATTAAGGACAGGTTTGCCAAGGAAAAGAACAACGAAAAACTTGCATCCGGTAGTGGCACAGTGTTTAAACACCGCTGGCCTTTGATGAGCCATTTAGAGTTTTTGACGCCCCATATAACTCCTCGTCCGTAAGTTTTTGTTAAAAACTAATTGAATTGTGCTCAGTCAAAAACTTACAAACACACTTTTGTATGTTTCTTTCTTTTAGAGTGCGTGCAACGACAAATATTTGTGAAACAAATGACAACACTTTCAACATTGTTCATCCAATGACACCGGAATCGCCAGAACAAAATTTAAGTTTTCTTTATATGGAAATGCAAGAAGAATCTCAAGAATACCTGTTGCCCTGCACATCAACACCAAAAAATAGTTCCAAAATAATTTCTGAAGCACCAAAATCTCGAAAAAACAATAAACAGTCAGTTGATACCGACAAATTGTTTGTGGAGGCGGTACAAACCTTCAAAAATTTTTGCAAGTCAAGGGAAGAAAATCATGAACAAAAAGAAAGTGATCCAATTTGTTCTTTTGGAAAAATGGTTGTTGCTACAATTCAGACACTTAGCAAAACCAAACAAAGTATGCGATGAATTCAATTACGGAACTCCTTATGCAACTGGTGCTGTACCTATTTAAACAACGGAACTGATTTTTAGTTAATAAATTAATAGTTGATACGTTTTACCTAAGCTTTAGGTTCTTGTTCAATATAGATTGATACCTACTTGTTCTGGTTTTTTGATTTTTGGCTAATAGTATTTTTTTTTTTGCTGACCAAATAAATGTAAGCGGGATATCGAAAAAACAAGAACAGGTATCTGTATTAAAAAAGACCTAAATAAATAATTAATATTATGAAATTAAATGAATTCCTTTTTTAAATAACATAAACATAAAATTTTATATGAAATCCTCAAAATAGAACTTTAAATTAGAAAAAAAGTAAAGCACCCCAATGAAAAGTTAGCTTACGTTAAAGTGGAAGTGGTTATAAATTCAAAATTTTTTATTGCTTTTCACTCAAAAAAAAAAAAATAAAATTAAAATATAAATGTTTTTGTTTTGTGGAGGTAAAATATTATATTAAATTCTGATAAGGTATTTGTCCTGCGGTGTAAAAATATTCACCCAACCGGTTTCTTAACTGTACAGCGTTTTCGGCACTTCTACGCGTATAACTTGTGATAGATCTAAGCGGCCGACCGTCATTTTCTCGTATCTCGTTCTGCCATTCTCCTTCATGCACTACGCCATCCGAATTTTTACTGTCCACAAAATTGCTCGGGCTATAGCAGCGGTGATGACCTTTCATCATTATAAAATTGTGCAAGGCAACGCACCCTAACAAAATGTTTTTGCAGTTATCAGGAGAACACTCAATAGTCTTGAGAAGTATTCTCCAACGAGCAGATAAAATGCCGAAGGAGTTTTCAATTACTCTTCGAGCTCGAGATAAACGATAATTGAAAACAGTTTCTTTTATATCAGTGTTTCTACCAGGATAGAGGCGCATTAAATTTGGTCTAAGCGGAAAAGCTGCATCTGCCACAAAAAAGTGCGCAAACGGTATCGATGATGATGCAAGGGGTTTATCAGGTGGCACAGCAACCGTATTATCCAATACTGAAAACAAAAAAACTTTTATTAAAATGTAGTGCATTTATACTAAGTTAAGGCACTGTAGCAATGTAAGAATTTTATGTACGCTAAGACATTGAACTTGAAATTCAATTCCATTTTTGTTGACGATAAGTATTTTTATGAATTTCATTGTCAAGGCCATTAAGTTAAAATTATAAATTTGTTTTTGTGTTTGGTCAGCATAATGAACATTAAACTTTTTTGTTGTGGACTGTTGGCATTGGGAATGATGTAATATGATTTTTGGTAATTATTTTCCTGTGCCATCAAGTTCTGGTTTGTGAAAGAAGAATTTATCAAGAATTACAAATTCCCATGGGAACGCCAAATTCACTATTGATTTGTTGTTATGCCACATTAATGCTGACCAAGGAATAAATTAGTATATAAGTTGGAAGTTTTAAGAAATAAAACAAGAATTGAATTAGCAATCAATAAGCCTTTTTCATTTCTCAAAAATCTGCATTTTAATGCGGGACTAAAGCGGCAGCAGTGCTCAGTAAATACTTACCTTTATTTTTTTATTATTATTTTTATCAAATGTATTACATGGCGATCCTGCGAAACTAAAATTTGGGAGATCCTGCGAAACTAAAACTTGGGAGATCCTGCAAAACTAAAACTTGGGAGATCCTGCGAAACTAAAATTTGGGAGATCCTGCGAAACTAAAATTTGGGAGATCCTGCGAAACTAAAATTTGGGAGATCCTGCGAAACTAAAATTTGGGAGATCCTAAAAAATTTTTTTTTTATCCTACGAAACTAAAAGATCCTGAAGATTATTTTTTTGATTCTTCTAAAATTTTTTTGAAACTAAATTTTTGGCAAAAATAAAAAAAGAATTCTTATGACTACAAAGGAAGAAATCGACATAATTTTTGAAAAGTGGGAACAGCTACTTAAACAGGAGGAATACGTACCTAGACCTGTTGGTACTGAATCACAACAACCGCCCCCATAATATATAAACCAATTCCAAAAACAGCAGGCCCAAAACCAATAACTCTACAACAATATCGTGAGAGGCAAAACAATTACAAGAAGCAGCTAGAGAAGTTTAGGCAAGAACCAATCAAATACCAACCAAAAAAAAGAGGAGGAAAGAAGCAGAAATTCCAACAAAGGTGCGCAGAACTCCAGAGAGTAATTAACATAAGTAAGGGAGCCCAAAAAAGGAGATTAATACAGGAATTAAATACCATACGACAGGAAGGATGGAAAAACCTTAAATGAGCAACCATTTCAACATAACCCCAGAAGATAGAATTAATGAGGTACTTGAAAATATCAGAGCAATGGGGATAGCTGATACAAAATTAGAACAAAATTCCAACACTTACGCCGTAAATGAAAATAGGTTTTCACTAAGTTTAGAAGTAGTTATGATTCTTTTAATAATTCTTATATCGTTAGGATTTTGGAAACTTTTAAAATATTATATTAAGAAACAAGTAACAAACAATGTTGTAAACAACAATATATATATATATATATATATATATATATATATATATATATATATATATATATATATATATATATATATATGTATATAACATTTTGAAAAGAATCCTATGGATCAAATCATTAGAGAACTCGAAATATTAATATCAAATGCAAAGAAATCAAAGAGTAAAAAATATACAGAAAGGACAATAATAGAAAAACATAATATAATTAAACAACTTAGCCAACAATTTGGAAAATTAGCAAGTTATCTACCAAATCCACTAAGACAAAAGAAAATCGAAGAATTTATAATTTTAAAGAATACCGCAGTTGAAGTTTTAGCAGAGCATTCCAACATGCCTTCAACAAATGATAGTCCAAACATGTCACACTTTGACAGTAAAAAAGCTTCAGAAATAATACCAGTTTTCGACGGAAAACCTAAACATATCGATATTTTTCTTTCAATGATAGAAATGGTACATTCTGAACTAAATGAACAGGGAAGGAAGAACCTGATAAAATATGTGTTGGCAATAAAATTAGTAGACAAAGTCAGGGACATTTTGATTATTCAAGATACGCCTGAAACATTCGAGGAACTAAAGACAGCTTTGGCAAAGCATTTCAAATCAACAAGAACGGCAAGCAGCATACACTATGAATTAAGAAATACAAAGCAAAAAGGAAATGTACTGAATTACAAAGAACGGATTAACACTTTGATAGCGGACTTGACATTGGTACAAATTTCGGAACTAGAACACAGTTCAAACCAAATAGCTCGATCTACGATTAAGACTATGAATGAAAAACTAGCTTTAGAAATTTTTGAAGAAGGTCTATATAAAGATATTAGAACAGCTGTAATAGCCGCACAACCCAAGACCTTGGCACAAGCTTTCGATATTGCAAGTACACAGGAAAGATCACTACAACTATCAGATACATTTACAACATTACAAATAAATAATAACAGACGAAACTATTACAATAACGCATATAGAAACAATTCAGGTTTTAGAAATAACAGAAATACAAATTATCTCAATCCACAAATAGATAGGAACTTTAACAATAACAGGAATAACAGAAACTCTAACAGTAACAACAGAAACCATAACAATAATAACAGAAACTACAACAATAACAGACACTATAACAACAACAACAATAACTACAATAGCTATGACAACAACAGAAGAAATAGATATAATAATAACACAAGAGGAAGAGGCTACTCCAATGTTCGTACTATACAACAACAGGGAAACGTACAAACCCTGGAGACTCATTTCGAATCTCCGAACAGGGAAAACTAAAGGCCCAACTATAATGTGCTTAACCAAACTTAAGCTAGTGTCAAAATTCAACGAAAAGCATGTCAAATGCTTAAGTAAATTACTGAAGACTTTTAGGTGGCTATATTGTACTTATTGAGCTTAAAAACTTTTTACACTTAGTTGCAAACATTTGTACTTTTGGAAAACTATTTTCGTTTTTATTTCTTTAAAATGTAATATTTTTGACGAAATCTCATTTAATTTGTAAAATTTATAAATATATTACCATAAACAAGTAAATCCATGTTTATCTTTTATTTATTTATAAAGTAAACGAAAACTAAAATAAAAAAGTACTAAAAAAAGCAACAGTGGTTGCATCTTCTAATTGTAAACAATTACATACATATATGTATCTATTGTGTACAGTGTTTATTGGAAAATTTTTAAAAATGGATAGAAAACTGAAATTTTTGAAGACAGTGAAGTTAATGAATTGTGCATTTGATGGAATATGTGTTCTTCAAAAAATAAGAGAGACGATGAAGAAAAGAAAACGCTCCTCAGTACGGGAAATAAATAGAGACAGAAACTCCCCGTCTACATTGGCAATTTTGTTGCATGCAATTCTGCTGCAGAATTGCTTTAGTGTCCACATTAGAAAAAATCGAGTATTGCAATTCTTGTATAAAAACGTATGTAAAACATTAAATACAACAACACCAAACATCAAGTTGAATAGTGAGGATAGCAAAGCAAAACAGAATTGCAGAGAACATTAAACTCTGTACCCCTCCCCTAGCTTCTTACTTCTCTCTCCTAAAACAACCAAGAATTGCTGCAACTAAATTGCAAGTGTGGACAGTGAGAAAGAAGAATGGGTTCTTGATGAGTCATTTGCTTAAGCAAGAGCGAAATTGAACGCACTTTCCTTAAGCAAATGACACTTGACGAAACTTGACGAAAAGTTACTTAAGTACATTATAGTTGTATACATTTGATTGTGTGTATTCGCACATTTGCTTAAGTTGCATTAAGCACATTATAGTTAGGCCTTAAGAGTATATACACTAAATATTGGAACATCAAATTTTCTTTTCCTATCAGTAAAAAACATAAACTATCAGTTAACATTTTTAATAGACACAGGCTCAGAAATATCACTCTGTAAAGAAAATGTAATATACAACTATTACAAGAACACTGACAACATTTGCCGATTGAGTGGCATTACAAATGACTTTAAAGAAACATTAGGAACTACTGATTTACAGATAATACTGGGACAACAAATATTAACACACAGATTTCAATTAGTAGAAGAAGAATTTCCAATCATTACTGATGGAATTTTAGGAATAGATTTTTTCTGTAAATACAGTTGTCAGATTGACTATGAATATAATACCCAAGGATGGTCAACGCTATGTTAAAATTTTGAATACATTAGAGGAACCAGTGCGTCTAGAGAAGCTGGGAGTCACAACAATACCACTAAAAAATTACACAATTTATAAAACTAACATGAACAACAACAATAAACACTCAGAGCAAAGATTTCAGAAATTGCTAGAAAAACTAGATTTCAAAAACATTGAAGAAGAGAATAAAAAGGTCATATGTGATATTCTTGAAGACGAACCATTAACGGTAAATAATTTTTATAAACAGAGTATTGAATTAAATGATAACACACCCACTTACATAAAAAATTACAGACTGCCACAAACACAAATAGATGAAATAAATAAACAGGTACAAGAACTGTTGGACAAAGACGTAGTAGAACCGTCTATTAGTCCATATAATTCTCCATTATTATTAGTACCAAAAAAAGGACAAAACGACACGGAAAAATGGCGTTTGGTTGTAGATTTCAGACGTTTAAATGATAAGATAGTAAATGACAAATTCCCTTTAACCAGACTTGAAGATGTATTGGACAAATTAGGTAGAGCTAAATATTTTTCCACATTAGACATGACAAGCTCGTTTCACCAAATAGAACTCGAAATAAAATCACGACCCCTAACAGCATTTTCAACACCAAGCGGTCACTTTCAATATACAAGATTACCATTTGGTTTAAAAATATCATCTAACAGTTTCCAAAGAATGTTGACAATAGCTTTATCTGGCTTAGAGTCAGATGCATTTTTATACGTTGATGACGTCATTATTTTCGGATGCAGTTTGAAGCACCACAATGAGAACCTCATAAGAGTTTTAGAAAGACTAAAACAATATAATTTGAAGCTGAATCCAGCTAAGTGTTGTTTCCTGAAACCAGAAGTCTTGTATTTGGGACATTTGATTACAAAGAATGGTATAAAAACCGACCCGACAAAATACAAAATAATTGAACAATATCCTGTTCCAAAAAACGCAGACGACGTTAGACGGTTTATAGCCTTCTGCAATTATTACAGAAGATTCATTCCGGACTTCGCCAAAACGGCAACTTGCCTTAATAATTTATTAAGAAAGAAAGTAACTTTCAATTGGACAGAAAATTGCCAAATAGCATTTGAGACTCTAAGAGACAAATTAAAAAACCCGCCTATATTACGATATCCGAACTTTGACGAACCATTTATTCTAACCACAGACGCTTCAGATGTAGCGCTAGGAGCAGTCCTATCACAGGGTGAAATCGGTAACGATCTACCCATATCTTATGCAAGCAGAACCCTAAACAAACATGAAAAGAATAAATCAGTAATTGAAAAAGAATTATTAGGTATTCATTGGGGAATAAAATTTTTTAGACCATATCTATATGGTAGAAAATTTACCGTAGTCACACACCATAGACCTCTTATTGCTTTATTTGCTCATAAAAACCCGTCTTCAAAATTAACCAGAATTAGACTAGAACTATCGGATTATGACTTTGATATAAAATATAAAAAAGGAGCGAATAATACAAATGCAGACGCTCTATCACGCATAAACATAGATTCAAAAATATTAAGAGACATGATTCCAATCTATATTGATGAAAAAGAAAAGAAAACCTTGGCAATAACACGAAGTATGAAAAATAAGAGTAATAATGAAAAGAAAGATATATATGATGATAAAAAGAACGTTCATAAAAAAGAAAATATTATAAAAGACTGCATATCTCAAAAGGAGACTGATCACCTCCAGATGTGGGAATGTACGTCAATAAATAATATTAAGGGTACCCAAAAGATTGAATTTATATATGATAATAAGCTGCAGCAAGAATTGAAGAAAGAATTTAAAGAGAAAAATGATAAAATAACGCGCATAACATGCAATAAAAGCGAAAATCCTATGTTTTCAGGAACATTTTTGGAGAAACTTTTATTGAGATTAAAGAAATTGAAATTTAAAAAGTGCGTACTATATGATAATGATGAAATATTTAAATATATAACGGCCGAAGGGTTGAAAGAAAAATATAACAATATAAAGAAAAACGATATAGAAATAATTATATACAGTATGCCAAGAGAAATAAAAGACAATATAACACAATATAGATTGATAGAAGAATTTCATGACTCACCGCATGGAGGACATTTTGGAATTAGGAAAACACTTTCCAAATTAAAACAAAGATATATATGGAAAAATATGAACAAAATGGTCAAGAAATACATAACAACATGTGATTCATGCCAAAGGCATAAACAAATAAAGAATACAAAAGAACCCTTTACTGTAACAGATACACCATCACATGGTTTTGATACTATTGTTGTGGACACAGTTGGACCATTAAGACCATCTGGACAATTTAGATACATACTTACTATGCAGTGTGAACTGACAAAATATGTTGTTGCTTGTCCGATTGAATCAAAAGATGCCAAAACAGTCGCAAAATCATTAATAGAACATATAGTCTTGAAATACGGTTTATTTAACATTCTAAAAACAGATAAAGGAACCGAATTTACCAATGAATTAATGAGAGAGATTTGTGTATTATTAAAAATAAAACAAAATTTCTCAACACCCTACCATCATGAAACTTTGGGCACAATAGAACGAAATCATCGCGTTTTAAATGAATATTTTCTGAATTTTGTGAATGACAATAATTGGCATGAGTGGATACCATATTATACTTTTGCTTTCAATACGACACCGAATGTCGATACAGACTATTCACCATTTGAACTAATTTTTGGTAGACTTCCTAGACTACCAAACGACATTTTAGACGATGCCAGAAAGATTTATAATATTGACAACTACTTAAATGAACTAAAGATTAGACTTCATCACTCATTGCAAAGAGCAAGAGAAATAATTCTCGAAGTAAAAAGAAAAAGAGGTAGAGAATCTGAAAAGAAGCAAAATAAAATAGATCTTAGAATAGGAGATTTAGTTTTAGTTAAAGTCTTAAAGAGAAAAAAGTATGAACCTCCATACAAAGGCCCATACAAAGTATTAGACCTAGAAGATCTAAATGTACTTTTAGAAATTAGTAAAACTAAAACAAAACTAGTACATAAGAATTTGCTAAAAAAATATTTTAGATAAGAAATGTAAAGAACATAAGAATTTCAATTTAAATACAATTTAAAAGTAACAAAAAAAAATATTTGTATATATATATTTATTTATAATGCTTAAAATCTTATAATCATAGATACATAAGTCTTAATTATAAAAATTTTCAAAATTCTGTTTCATTTTTCATAATACCCAAACCTAAAAGGGTAAGGGTGTAGTGCATTTGTACTAAGTTAAGGCACTGTAGCAATGTAAGAATTTTATTTACGCTAAGACATTGAACTTGAAATTCAATTCCATTTTTGTTGACGATAAGTATTTTTATGAATTTCATTGTCAAGGCCATTAAGTTAAAATTATAAATTTGTTTTTGTGTTTGGTCAGCATAAATGAACATTAAACTTTTTTGTTGTGGACTGTTGGCATTGGGAATGATGTAATATGATTTTTGGTAATTATTTTCCTGTGCCATCAAGTTCTGGTTTGTGAAAGAAGAATTTATCAAGAATTACAAATTCCCATGGGAACGCCAAATTCACTATTGATTTGTTGTTATGCCACATTAATGCTGACCAAGGAATAAATTAGTATATAAGTTGGAAGTTTTAAGAAATAAAACAAGAATTGAATTAGCAATCAATAAGCCTTTTTCATTTCTCAAAAATCTGCATTTTAATGCGGGACTAAAGCGGCAGCAGTGCTGTGCAGTGCAGGTAAATACTTACCTTTATTTTTTTATTATTATTTTTATCAAATGTATTACAAAAATTTTTATATGACGAAATTGCATCATTAAAATGTTAAGTTGTGTACTGTAAGTATCTTTTTACCTCCATCACTTTGGCTGCCATAACTTCCAACGCTGATAGCTGTAAAAGTGTATTTTGCGTCACAAACAGCCATTAGAACAACGCTAAAAAAATTTTTTATAATTAAAAAACATAGATCCTGAATTGAATCGATTGCTCCAACATAATTTGGAATATTCCACATTCTCTCAAAATCGTTTTCAGTATCAACGTATTGTGAAGTGGTGGGTTCGCTGACGTAAACGGGCGACAGCAAGCGCCATAAAACATTATATACCTCCAGTATAATGTTTCTTATTGTAGTCTTTCCTAGTTTGTGACTCCAAGCAATAGACTGAATTGAACTTGCGTGAGCTAATTATCTATGTATGTATATAGACAGATACATACATATGCACATTTACAAAAAAGTTAACATAAGTTTGAAAAAACTAACAACATGAAAATAAATATAAAGATATGTACATGCTTACAGGAGTGTTATTGAGAGCCTCTCCTCAGGAGATACACGCTGATTAGGCTTTTTTTATCAATGACAGCAAAACTTCATAAATGTTTTTTGTCATACGTGTATGTAGGAAAAATTTTTCTTCATCCATGTCCTTAATTTTCTTGAATACTTTTTGATAGTGCCATGATGATAACCAGTCTTTGTTAACGGGTCTAGCATACCATCTCTGTTGACGATACTTCTTCCGCCCCTTTATTGCTTTGCACATTTTGCAAACATTTAAAAAATGTATCCCTACCATAACATCGTCCACATCCGAAAGTTCAGAATCACAGTCATTTATAAAATCCATTTTTTATTTGTTTATCTGTTGTATATGTTTTATTATTAAATTTTTTAGTTTTATTTTCAGAATTTCTTTGCATTTGTTTTGATCACTTCTTTATTTAAAAACAACTGATTCCTTTCACGACAAAAGTAATTAGAAAATATATGCTACAGAAAAGATCGACACAGAACGGCATCATAAAGTGAAAACTAATTAGGCCTTAAGACTTTCCTCCTTTATTTTATTTTGTTTGCAGCATATTTTTTTATTTGTTTTAGAGAATCTTTCATCTTTGTTTATTTTGAAAAAGAAATTGTAATTAATTTACACAGTAAAATATGATTAATTAAGGAACAATTAGTTAACATTGAATTAGCCATTTCATGGTCAAGAATAGATATGGTAAATCCACTTTTATTGAATAAAAATGAAATTAAAATTGCTTTGAAAACATTGATAAACGAAAATATTAATTTTTCTAGACCACAAGAAGCATTGGAATTTTCAAAGATGTCAATAATGCATAATGATCAAAAAGAAATATTTTATTTAGTTAAAATTCCATTAACAAAAAAGGAAACCTATAAAAACCTAGTAATAAGACCAGTAAAAAGATATAAATAAAATTTAAGGAAATAGTATTTAACCAACAGGAAATATTTGCTTTTACAGAAAACTGTAGAAATTACAATAACATTACCATTTGTAATGAGAAAAATTTAATTAAAATTAAAGACAATGATTTTATTCCCAATTCAATAAATAATTTGAATTCATCCTGTACTGTAAGTAATAGTCATCACGTTCCGCGTATTGCGGAAATCAATTCGGTAATAATACTTCTGAATGATTATAACGGTTCAATATTTGTAAATGAAAAAGTATGTAATATTTTGGGAACATGTTTAGAAAAATTTCATAATTCAACAATCACCGTTGAGAATAGAACTTTTAGTAAATGGCAAATTTCACCTCTACAAACTATGCCGGCTCTGATGCCACCTTTGAAAAACACATAATAACCCTATTATCTCCAGAGAAGCTTGACTAGATCCAAACCAATAACACGGATGTTATTACAACCGTAAAAAAAGGGATTATAATAGGACAATGGACGATCTCCGGAATACTTTTACTAATCATCATTTTCATAATCCTTCTCAAAGTCATTTCGAAAAAAGTCAAAGAAATTACAGTGTGGAAATCACAGGCACCTAATGTTGGAAAAGCTTTTGAAATGGACCATTTACCACGACTTAAAAACATAACCTTGTCCGCTCCAGAAAAACCTAAAAAATTACATAGAATTACACCTTCACTTACCTTTTCTTTTTTTAATAAGTTCAGTTCCCAGAATTTAAATAATAATTTTTGCTGACACTCTAAAGAAATAAGTAATTCAAAAGAAAATTTATTTTAATATAAAGTGTTGACTATTGTTAAACAAAAAATAAAAAGCAACAAACTAAAATTAAAATGCTGACTGTTTATTAATACAAGAATAAAACAAGAAACTAAATTAAGTTACAATAAGTTGAAAAATATTATAAGCTTTTAGTTGTAGTTTACAATAAAGAAATGAAAAACAAAAAATCGGAGTTTTAAGTTAAATTTATCTAACTAACATATACATATATATATATATATATATATATATATATATATATATATATATATATATATATATATACATATATATATATATATATATATATATATATATATATATATATATATATATATATATATATAAATATATAGTCTGCACATTGGCAATAAATACGGTTTGGTTAAATTACTAGCAATTAAACTATACTTTTTGTACAATAAAACATATTTTTTTTAATATTATAAATTTATAGATATTAAAAAAGATCATGTAGAAAAAAACTTGTAATCAGTTTGAAGTTAAAAAGAAATACAATAAAAACAAATTTATATTTCAGTTTACATTGTCAATAAAATCTATGACCAACAATTTCTTGCGCAATTTGTTTTAGTGAAAACATTGAAAACTTTGTTTTGAGAGTATTGAATATTTGGTATGGAAATCTGTTGAATCTACCACGCACTGTAGACGATTTTTCATTGAACCTATTAACATCTTTAGGTATAAATTCGTCGAATTTTCTGCGATTTTATTTTTGCTTTACATTAAGCAACTTGTTTTCAAATACACCCATTCTCACCGATTCTCAATGGGATTGAGATCGTGACTTTGCACGGGTATACCAATGACATGTCCACAGTTATATAGCAGCCAAATTGGCACAATGTGGTACTTATGTTTGGATAATTATCATTATAAAACTTTAACTGTGGTTTACTGTCCTTGGCACATGCCAAAGAACTTATAAGTATTGCCAAGAAAAAAATAAAAAATAAAGTATGACAAAAATATAAATGAAGTTAATTTACAAGTTGGAGATTTAGTATTAGTAAAAGTAGAATCCAGAAAAAAGAATCAAACACCATATAAGGGACCGTATCAAATAGTTAAAAGATTAGGAATAAATTCTTTATTAAATGTAAATTCTATAGAAAAACTTTTTCACAATCAGCCTTATTACTGTTCTCGAAAACGTGATTCGAGTATAGTCGTATTGGTTCTCGAATTTTTTTGTGGTACTGCGTAAAATCTTCTACTGCAAGAAATTTGTAATAGAATTAAAAGAAGAGAGTGGCACAAAATTAAAAAAATAATTTAATATTATGAGAACTGTCAAAATAATAATAATAATATAAAGAAATTGGCGGCAGCAAACGGAAAAATATTTTATATTGTGTTAACAGAATTCAAAATGTTAGGTTAGGTTAGGTTGAATGGAGCGGTTTGATAGCCCATGTCATACGACATACACTTAAGCCAGTGAAGGCTTGTTGTGCGCTCCCTTGTATTTAACCATAACATATTGACCCAAAGGTCTAGAGAAACTCCGTGTCACTCACAAAGTTCCTTAATTTCCTCCAGCATATTCCCCGTAATCGGGTTATGTCCGGTAAGGTGTCACCCCCAAGATATCGGGACCTTATTTGTGAGAAGGCGGGGCATTGGCGCAAATAGTGTTCCAATGTTTCGCTCTCCTACCCACATGCTCTACATTCATCTCCTCCCGCTATTCCTATGCGTTTAAGATGTGCCCTTAGTTGAGAATGCCCTGTGACAACTCCCATTATTCTACTTAGTTCGGGCTTGCTAAGTCTTAGCAGCTCCCTCGTTCTTCTTTCGTCTGGATCTCCCCATAGAATTTTTGTATCGATTCCCATGATTCCGTTATTCCAGAGAGTTAAATGGGCTCTATGTGCCCAAGACTTTAGCTCGGATTTAACTGCATCGAAAGGTTTCGCGCATTCCATGCTTATATTACCTAACTCTGTTGCCCTAGATGCAAGTGAGTTTGCCCTCTCATTTCCAGTTATCCCCGCGTGTCCTGGCACCCATATGATGCGCAGTTCACCATGTGTCGAGTAACTGTTAATAGCGTTTTTGCAATCCCAAACTGTACGTGATTTAGTGCGTTCCGCTGAGATTGCTCTGATGGCCATCTGACTATCTGCGAATATATTCACAAGTCCTGACCTCCCCATTACATTGAGTTCCCTGATACGCTCCGTTATCGCCCGAACTTCCGCCTGCAAAACTGTGCAATAGTCCGGCAGGCGGAAAAACAGTTCCGTGGTGTTTTCTATATAAACACTAAGTCCCGTTTTCCCTCTTGACCTTGATATTTTCGATATTTTCCGGTATGGACTCTCCTATTGCCGTAAAGATTCGTTGATGATACGCTTCGTGTTTCTGATCGATCCACTCACCCATCACCTTTAGTCGTTTAAAAATGTTAAGTTGTGCCTTATTCTTATCCTCTGATGAAGAAGATCTGTATACAGTGGCAGAGCTAAGTACTTTGAGAAAAGAAATAAGGTATTTGTCAAACATATTTTAATTGCCGGGTTAAAAGTAAGTAAATGTATAGAAAAAAAAGTTAATAATAATTGCTTTTAGATTCGTAAGCTATTATTAAACAAACAGCTTTTAAATACGTTTTGGATATGATTGAGCAAAAATTAAGAGAATCAAAATGAACATCCAAATATATTAAAACTTGCAGCAACAATGCGCATACTTGCGGAAGGGAGTTACCAGAAAGGAGCTGGTAATGACTGCAATATAGGTCTTTCGCAGTCCTCTGTGAGTAAAGTTTTTAAAGAATATATAAATAGCGAACTATGCAAGAGGTGGATTTCTTTTCAAATGAGTGAAAATGAAAAGTTTGAAATTGAGGAACATTTTTATAATAAGACTAGTTTTTCCGGTGTCATAGGATGCATTGATGGTGCACACACTAAAATTTTAGCGCCAAGAAATCAGGAACGTTTCAAGTACTACAACAGAAATGGTTTCTACAGTCTAAATGCAAGAGTAATATGTACAAATCTAATTTAAATTACGTTAAAGAAGTTTTTAAAAAGTAATTATACACGCTTGTTCTGCAAATCACTTTTTGTTAAAGTAATTTGAAATCACAAAAAAAGGTGGACGGATTTTTTTATTAAACTCAATAAAAACTTATTAATTGAAAACATTTATTTGTTTTTTATTTATTTTAAGAGTAAAACTGTTGGTTTGGTTAAAATATATAAAAAATTGCAAACACTTTCTATTGTAAGAAATGTTGTTATTTACTTTTGTGATCTTAAATCTCCTTTTTGTGATTTGCATTTAATTTTTAGTTGTCCGCTGTTTTTGTTCATCGAAAATACACCGATGCTTGCCAGAGTAGATAAATATTTTTTCGACGAGAAATATATTTATATTTCCTTTAACTAAACGAGCTATTTCCAATAAAACTTTACTATTTTTGTTAAGTTATATTCAGAAGAGTTACTAACTAACAATTGTTTGCCTAATTTTAAAAATAATTACGCATAAAATAGCAGCAAGTGGCAACAATAATTAATTATTACGAACAGTGGCATCTTCGGTGCGACTTCGTGTAACTTATATATTTTGTTAAATTAATTAATAGTTTTCCTTTTAAATCTATTACTTATTCTATTTAATATTTATCAAAAAAATAATTTTAGTTTATTTTCACTTGTTATTATGATTATGATTTTAAAATCACAAGTGATTTGAAATCTTGTGATTTTCAGAACATGCTTGATACTAATGGCCGTAAAAATACATGGATATTAGCAAAGACCTAGATAGCAATTGAGTTAAATTATTTTAAACGAAGAATTTATGTAATTTTTTGAAGGTGATGCAGGCCATTCTTAATAAGACCGTATATATCAGCAAGAGAGGGTACTACTGAAAGCCGATTTAAGCATATATGTATGTATGTACATTCCCAAACCAGAAATGTTGTAGAGCGTACAACAGGCGTACTCAAAAATATATTTCGATGCATATTAGGAGCCAGGCAGTTGCACTACACACCAAATGTAGCAGCAAAAATTACAAATGTTTGCGCAGACTTACACAATATTTGCATTTATTATAAATTGGATCTTCCAGAAATACGTATTGAAAATGATGTTGGACAAAGTTTTACTTTTTAAACAACTGAAGATTTAATAGCTTCAAATACAAGAATAAAAATAAATAAATCAATGAACTGTTGAAATATAATTATTACAAACTTGTTTTATAAAACACCTTTTAAGTTTGAACTTTTATAAGTATGTTTAGTATTTTATTGTCAATGTTTTATATGTAAAACAAATTATTTTTCCAGTCTTTAAATAAATATCATACTATCCAGAATACATTTCTCTACAGGTTATGGGCTATAAATATTAGAAATGTTTTCTAGAGAAGATATCAAGTCCACCGTTAGCAAGCTCAATGGATCCAATTATTTGGTTCGGAAAATAAAAATGAAGCTCATCTTAATTAAAGAAGATTTGTGGAGTATTATTGAAGAACCCAAATCTGACGCGCGGCACGCTAATTGGAAGAAGAGAGATGGACAAGCAAGAGCCTGTATAGGAGTAATGGTAGAAGACTCACAGTTTCTTTATTTTAAAAATGCAGAAAACGCATGTGATTATTGGAATAATCTGAAAGACCATTATGAGAAGCCATCTTTAAACACAAGGGTACATATAATGAAGGTCGTGTATAAGATGCAGTTAAAAGATGACGAAAAAATGGAAGAACATATCAATGAAATGATGGGTTATATTGATCAACTAGCTGTGATTAGTGAAGGCTGTGGCTATGATTTTACGAAGTCTGCTGGATACCTATGATCCTTTAATAGTTGCTTTACAAGCTCGAAGTGAAGTGGAACTAAAACTATCTTTTGTAAAAGGAAAACTGATGGAAGAAGCGAAACGTAAGGCTAATAAAAAATCATCAGATTCGAGTGTGATGAAACTTCAAAAAGGTAAATATCAAAAACCTATGCAAAATATGCAAAAGAAGTGTTTCTACTGTGAAAAGCCTGAATATTTTAAGAAGGATTACAGATTTTTTAAAGAATTTATGGGAGAAATAATAAAATTAATGTTACGACACATCCTGAACCAAGAAAAGTTCATCAAGAACATTGCTTTATATTAGGTCAATGTAGTAAAGAAGACTGGTTTTAGGATTCGGGGGCTACGTGTCACATATCTAACCAAAAATCATTTTTTTACAAGTTTAGATGAAAGTCACATTGAATCAGTTAACGTCGAAAATGGTTATCAATTAAAGTCCCAAGGTAAAGGTTGTGGAAAAATCAAAGTTGTCAAAGAGGACAATTCAATTGAAACTGTGCTAATCTCAAATGTTCTTTATGTTCCTTCAATTGAGTGCAGTATAACACATTGAATTTGATAAAAAAAAAAATGAAGAACATAATGGGTGCATTCATGAGTGGCACCGAAAAATGGGGCACAGAGATGTTAGTGTTGTCAAAAGTATGTTAAACAAACTTAACATCAAAATAAATGACTGTGGTCAAAGTAACGAATGGGTGTGTGAGGCATGTTTAAGTAGTAAGATGTCAAGAAAACCATTTCACAAAAAATTAGGTCAGCAATCAAAAACTATTTTAGATTTGGTGCACACTGATATGGCTGTGATGAGCGAAAGTACTCCAAGTGGTTTTCGTTACCTTATGACTATGATTGATGATTTTAGTCGATTTTGAGCGGTATATTTGCTTCGGAACAAAAGTGATGTCTACATGAAAATAAAAGAATATTTTCAGTATATGGAAACGAAATTTGGTAGATGTCCAAAGATATTACGATCAGATCGTGGTGGGGAATATCTTGGTGATAACGTAAAATAATTTCTGAAGAACAGGGGCACTAAGCAACATTTAACGGCACCGTATACGCCTCAACAGAATGGTGTTGCTGAGAGGAGAAATCGTTACTTGGTCGAGATGGTTATATGTATGCTTGAAGATGCAGGTCTACCAAATAAATTTTGGGGTGAAGCCGTTGTAACAGCAAATTTTATTCAAAATCGAACCGAAACCAGTTCAAATAAAAGTGTTCCTTTCGAAATCTGGGAAGGAAAGCAAGTTGATGTTACGCAATTTGAAGTGTTTGGGTCCGAGGCACATGTTCTAGTTCCAGCACAAAACGAAAAAAATTGAATAAAAAAACTGAAAAACTTATTTTTGAAGAATCGAAAGCTTTTCGGTTTCTAAATAAATCAAATCTTAAAATTACAATCAGTCGAGATTTCAAGATGCTTAAATCTCGTTCTGTTGATGTGGAATTAAATAATTAAAAAACTGCGGAGGTGTCAGTAAATTTGGGAAATAATTCAAATGCTGAGATTGATTTTGATGAAAACCTTGTTCAAAATAATGACGAATATTACTCAGCTGATGAAAACACCACTCAATCCGATGGTAAGAATACTATCTGCATATCAAACGAGGAACGTGAAATCAATAGCATTGAACCACAAACATATTTGAGAAGATCATGTCGTTCAAATTTAGGTGTACCACAGAAGAGATTTGCAAACTTAATAAAAGTGGTTGAACCTTGTACATTTAGAAAAGCTGTTGATTGTGAACAGAAAGATATGTGGATATATGCTATAAACGATGAGATTAATTCGCTGATAACAACTGAAACTTGGAAGATAGTACCACTACCAGAAGGAAGAAAGGCAATAGGTTGCAAGTGGGTATACAAAGTAAAAAAGAATTCAGATGGGCAAGTTGTAAAAATAAAGCTCGTTTTGTTGCACAGGGCTTTAGCCAAAAATACGGTGTTGACTACGATGAGGTTTTTGCTCCAGTTGTACGGCAGTCGACTTTTAGAATGTCTTGTGATGAGGGGGTTTAATGTCACAAGGGAAAAGAAGTTTATATTAAGATGATGCCAAGTTTATTTGGAAGAATTGGCGCAAAACTAATTCCTTGTTCGCTTGTTCCACTTTTGTTTGTTAACGAGTATGTATGCATTTATATGTACATACATGTATGTGGGTGTATAAAAACAAATATAAATTGTGTGAATTAATGTGTATAAAATGGGTTTTATTTATTAGAAAATAATCACTTGTTTGGGAGCTATAACTTATCATAAATAAACTATAATTTTCATTAAGTTAAATATTAATGAACGTTTTCTATAAAATGTTCCTCTTTAAATATATATGCATGTATGTATGTATAGTTTTTGATTTTACTTTTGGCACAAATACTTTATTTTATTTGGGTTTGCACATTTAATATTGTTGAACTTATTAAGAGGGAATACACTGAGTAACTAACTTAAGCAATATAATAAAAGTCACAATTCATATCATTACTTTAAGTAAGTAAAAATAATGGGAATGATCTCTCTTTAGTTAGAGAGAGTAAGAAATGATAAATGAGCAAAGTAATGACACTTTAGCTCCTAATTAAAAGTATATATGTAAGTTTATAGATATAAAAAATGTGTAGAGCATAATGGTTGATTTATAACGTAAACATTCCGCCGCTCTTGCAGTACTGCAACATCGATATAGAGGTAGGAACAAGAAAAAATAAATTCATATCTTAGGATTTAATTCAACGATAGGTAAAGCAAGAAATATGTATATGCGCATGATATAAGTATAAAAAAATTAATTCATAGCTTAGGTATTAATTCAACGATATGTAAAGCAGGAAATATATATGTACGTATAATGTAAAGTATAGACAAAATAAATTCATAGCTTAGGTATTAGATGTGACATTTATAACAATGGTAGGCGCACCCCTTGATGCTGGTGTCGCTGGGATCGAGCCGGGGCTTTCCATGAGAGTTGGGGTGAAGTAGAACTATTACATTGTCTTTTGTAATGCGTGAGAGACTGTTGCCTTTTATCATCATCATTATGCGGTTGGCGATGTAGTAAAGTGTGGTGCTCGTGCAAACAGATTTTACATCTATCACGACTTTTACAAGCTTTCAGAAGGTGAGAATGTGCCAGACAGTTGAAGCAATATCCAAAACGTCGTACCACTTTAAAACGGTCAGGAACCGAAAGTTTTCGAAAACGAAAACATTTCCTCAAAGGATGTTCCTTATCGCAGTAGCGGCAGTCTTTATATTTTCGTGAAAGTGTTGTACTTGGTGATATAGTGCGGTGTTTTTGCGTCTCTGAAGGACTTTCGCGATTCTTCTTCATGCGACGAGGTGGGTTTGACATGATGACTGTAAATAAAGGTGAAAAATATTTATTGAGTTTCGGAAGGAGGCAACAATACTAGTTTAGTTATTGGTCTGAGTATTAACCCTCGCGATGTGCGAACCTGCGCTACTCTGACTCTAGAGTCTGAACCACATATAATCTTTTCTATTCGCCCTAGCTGCCATTGGTTAGGTGGCAAGTTTTCGCGTCTTATCACTACCAGGTCATTAGGAGCAAAGTCGCGTTCGGGGTATTTCCATTTGGTACGTTTGAGAAGTTCTTTTAGATACTCTTCTTTCCACAAAATGGCAAAGTGATGATGAAGTATTTTTCAGCTTCTGCCATCTGTTGAGAAGACTTAAAGAGCTATTGGCTAAATCGGGCTCTGCTGGGGCTAGAAGAGGTGAGCCTACTAAGAAATGTGCAGGAGTTAGCGCATTAGGTTAGGTTAGGTTAGGTTAGGTTGATTGGAGGGGTGTGATAGCCCATGTCATACGACATACACTTCAGCCAGTGAAGGCTTCTTGTGCGCTCCCTTTTAATTATCAGACACAAACTGCCAGAGTTCTGCGGCAGGATTCGAACCTGGGACCTTCGCCCTACGAGTCTAGTACACTACCTACTAGTCTACGAAGGTCAGTAGTTAGCGCATTAAGTTCAGCAGGATCTTCGCTCATGGAACACAGAGGTCTTGAATTCAAACAAGCTTCGATTCTGTTCAACATAGTGTTGAACTCTTCATACGTAAATTTTTGAGCATTCGTGATTTTCTTTAGATGGGATTTAAAACTTTTCACACCAGCTTTCCATAGACCCCCCATATGTGGTGCGCCGGGAGGAATAAAATGCCAGTCAATATTTTGATAAGTATGTTGGGATAACATCTGTTGTCGAACAGATTGAAGAAATCGCTCCTGGTTCTCCAGTAAATTATTGGCCGCACCGATAAATGCAGTGCCGTTGTCGGAATACATTGAAGAGGGGCATCCACGATGCTAGAAGAAACGAGCAAATGCTGCCAAAAAGGCGTTAGTTGAAATCTCAGTCGTGAGCTCCAAATGAATTGCTTTAGTGGAGAAGCATATAAATACTAATATATATCCCTTAGACATCTTACAACCACGGCCTGCGTACGACTTTATGTCAAAGGGGCCGGCAAAATCGACACCTGAGTTTGTAAACGGGCGTGAAACAGTCGTTCTTACTGCTGGTAGGGCGCCCATTATCTGTCGACTTGGTTTGTGTTTCTGGAGAACACAAGTCTTACAGTTGTGAATAACCTTTTTTATTAGATTTTTCAATTTTGGAAAATTCTATTCGCATTAAACGCATTAATAATGAGTTTCCACCATGGAGAGAATATCTGTGAATCATTTCAACATATAAAAGTGTGAACCTTCCAGAATATGGTAGAATCTTTGGAAATCGCTCATCATATGTTAAAATTGGGGATTGAGACAATCTGCCATTGGCTCTAAGTATGCCCTTATCGTCTATAAATGGGTTCGGACAGAGAAGGGGACCTTTTTTAGATAGCGAAGATTCTTGAGATAATAGATCGTACTCATTAAAGTGTGAACGTTGACACAAAATTATAAGACGACATTTTACGAACTGAATCTCAGTTTGTTGTAGTACAGTTGAACGATACTTTCTATTTAGTTTATGTTGAGGGTGTGTCTTGTGGAAAAAACGAAACATATAGCTGAGAACCCGCATGGCTCTAGGAAGATCCGAGAAGCGATCTAAAATGTCAATATTGGAAACCTTAGCCAAATGCGCTCGAATAGGCTGTGCCTCTTCGCGAGTTTCATAAGAATCACGATTTACAGGCCAATATACCGGAGGTAGCACAAGCCAGGATGGACCGTGCCACCACAACTTGTTGTCAATGAGATCCTTTGCCAGGCAGCCACGGGATGCTATATCAGCGGGGTTGTCTTCTGAATCAACGTGTGCCCAAATGTTAGCATCGGTTTTCTCTAAAATTGCAGCCGTGCGATTAGCCACGAATGTTGTCCAGTGGTAAAGGGGCTTTCTTAGCCAGGCTAAAACAATCGTGGAATCAGTCCACATATAAGATCGATAATTTGAGATGGGGAATTGTGTTTGAAAGTGATTGAACATTTTAGATAACAGTGTGGCGCCACAAAGTTCCTTTCTGGGTAGAGTGATATATTTAATGGGAGCAACTTTCGTTTTTGAGCCCACGAGCCCACGTCAGACCGTTTGGTGCCTGGCACCGGATGTAAAGCGTGGCCGCATAGGCCTTTTCCGACGCATCACAAAATCCATGTATTTCAATAGAAAAAGTAGGATGATAATCCACAAACCTGGGAATTTTGATTTTTGCAATATTGGGGTAGTCATCGAGAAATTCTTTCCACTGTTGGAGAGTCGAGGGTTTCACTATTTCATCCAAATCGGTGTTGTCTTTCCATATTTGTTGCATTAACATTTTAGCAACAATTAATTGTGGAGCTAACCACCCAGCGGGGTCAAATAACTTTGCGATGTGGGATAGGATCGCTCGTTTGGTGAAAAGATCGGCACGAGGACGCTTTAAGGGGGTAAAATAGAAAAAGTCGGTCCCAGCATTCCACCGTAAGCCTAATGGCTTAGAGGTACATGAATCAGAGAGATTTAAAAATTCGGCATCTAATAAGTGCTTTGGGTTTAAGCCGCGTAAAAGGAGGGAGTTATTTGCTGTCCACTTTCTTAAAGAAAATCCAGCAGACGCTAATACTGCTATAAGGTCATCACGATATTTGATGGCATCTGCCGTGTTATGAGATCCAAATAGTACGTCGTCTACGTACATGTAATTTCGTATAATATTTGCGACGTGGGGGAATTTATCTTCACATTGATTGGCTAACTCCAAAAGAGTCCTAATTGCCAAATAGGGGGCACAGTTAACGCCGAATGTAACTGTGTTGTAATCGCAAACATCTTCTTGGGATGATTTACGGAATAAAATCCATTGAAAAGGGGTATGGAGAGGGTGTACAAGTATCTGACGATACATCTTTTCAATGTCAGCGTTAAAGACGTACCTGAAAAGGCGCCATCTGGGAATCAACGTTGGCAAATCGGCTTGTAAAATCGGACCGGGGTAGAACACTTCATTTAGGCTAACTCCGTTCGTTGAGGGGCATGACGCATTGAAAACTACACGTAGCTTGGTAGTAGTGCTTTCGGGTTTCAACACCGCATGATGGGGTAAATAATAGGAGTTTGGGTGAACAGACAAGTCCGGGGTAATCTTTCTCATATGATCAAGAGTCAAGTATTCAAATAAGACTTCATCATAAGAGCATTTGGATTCTATGTGTTTGCTTAAACGTGTTTCGTTGCGAAGATATTGGGACATGGCAATATTGCGAGATTGACCAAGAGCCTTCTTGTGAGGAAATGCTTGAACGAAGGGAAGAGAAACAACGAAGCGTCCTGCTTCATTACGGTACGTGGTTCGTTTGTACAGTTCTTCACAGTATCTGTCCTCCTCAGACATTTGAATGGCAGCAGGTACTTCCTCGAGCTCCCAAAATCGATTCAAAAGATGATTCATATCAACTTTATTAAACAGCGAGTTAACTTCAGACCGTGGTGGACAGTGATTAGCTCGACCAGTGATTATCCATCCAAATACGCTTTGCTGTGCAATCAGTGTCTGGTCGCTGTTCCATCGAACACCACTACGGATAATTTGTGGGTAGACATCGCCTCCAAGAAGTAAATCTATATGAGACCCTGAGTGGTTGTAAAGGTCTGCCAAGGGCAAGTCAGAAAATTCTGATTTGATAAGGGGGGACAGGGATTGGTGTGGCAGTTGTCCTGTTAACTTTTCAACCACAAAAACGTCTACGAGTGTGTTGAATTGCGGCTCCAGGGGTGACGTGATTTCTATTTGGCTTATCTGGGAAGATGTCGTAGATACAGAACCACTAAGTCCAATAATATTTGTTTGAGATAAGAGCTCGAACCGAGCACATGACAGGCCCGTTGCTAATACAGACCAATGCTGTTCCAAGAAGAACTAATCTTGATTCCGTGGACTGTAAATGAGTTGAATAAGATTGCTGAATCCGAGAGGCTTCAGAGGACGTCATAGTTCGATCGAAAGGAGTGGAACCTACAGAGTGATTTGGAGATGAGGTTATAGTTTGATTTTTAATTAAAGGAGCTTCCACTTTAGGGGTCAAATCAGAACTTCGATGTAAAAGGGAATGGTGTTTCTGCTTAGAGAAAGAGCACAAATACTGACTCCTACACCTTTTAAATTCATGTGAACTGGCTAGACAATTAGTACAACGCTTCTGATCTTTAACTATACCGAATCGTTCGTCGACAAACATATGCAAAAAGGTAGAACACAGTCGAAGAGGGTGACTGTCCTGACATAAGGAGCACTTCTTTGGTTTGTTGGGGGAGAGATTTGTATGAAAAGAATTCACCTTTGAGGGTAATATCTGGCAGACAGGTTGAACAAATATATATGAAAATTACATCCCAATTTTCAGTGTTTATATTAAGCAATGATAAATTGGTAACGCAATTGTTGATAGTTCTTTGAAGCGATTTAATATTAGATCCTAACTCTTTTGTTATGTGGGTGAGACTAAAAAGTGTTTTCAGCTGGGCATTAATTAGTACGCGCTTATTTTCGTACCTGTCAATTAAAATCTGCCAGGCCGTTTGGAAGCCAGCATTCGTAAACGGACACGATCTAACAATTTCATGAGCTTCCCCCTTGGTCTTTTTTAATAAATGGCAGAGTTTTTCGACGGGAGAAATATGGATTTGTTCTCCATACAAAGCTGAGAATTGATCCCTAAAAGTCGGCCAAGAATCATAATCTCCATGAAACGGCTCCATATCACAAGGAGGCAAGTTGATACGGGTTATAGATTGCGATGGATTCACAGAGCTATCGGATGTATTAGTAGGATGTATCTTAATAGAATCCTGTAATTCATTGATCGTTGAGAGAACTTTAAGATAAGCTTTATATGCTGTGTAGTATTTATTTTTCACACTTTCTCTAGTTCCCTTTTTCTCCAAAGAAGATTCATTTCCTAAAAGATCATCGTATGAGGTACGTAATACATTCCATAAGTGTGTAATTTCTCCCTTTTGGATATCTAAACTGTGGAATGTGTGTTCATCTTGAGGGATAACAGCAAAGTAGGCCTGAAATTCAACTACACGATCCGATGCCCGTATGAAAATATCCAAATCAGCCATGATTATTAAGGGTTATTTGAGTAACAATAATATTTTAATTAACCGAAACCAGAGTTTTAAAAAGGGTTAAATTAAGGGTATATTTTTATTTTCTATTAAGCTAGGTTTCTTTCAATTATCCCAATAAAAACTTTATAAGCACTCGATTTAAAAACACTCCAATTTGATTAATATTCCATTAACAACCGATATAACGCATAAATAGAATATTGAGTAATTAAAACACCACTAAATTATAATCTTTGTAACGACGCTTTTAAAGGGTTGGTAGGGTATGAGATTCTCAAACATCGACGGTTATATGAATAGAGTAAAAACAAAATCAAATTTTAATAAGAGAGGGGTCTGAACTGTTTTGAAGTTCACTGTATGTTGCTCTGGGTCATGCTTATAAACATCTGCAATTATTTATTATCATTATGTTTACAAGACAAATGATGCCTAGACACAAGTGAGTTTGAGGGAGAAGTTGCTGGGTATATTTATATATACATATGTATATGTATACATGCGGGGGATATCAACTTGTTTACCAATCGATCTGTATTTTCGCAACAAGTGGATTTTGTTCTTATTAACGAGGGAAATTTACAAAGCGAATAAAAATAAACGGTTCTACTAATGTGAGTGCATACGTACTTAACGGGGTAATTGTTGTTGTTAGCAAAAATAATAAAACTTATTTATACATACCTTGATATTTTATACTTGCTTTTTTACTTTATTAATCCAATGGGATCGATGAGGATATTAGATTCCAGGGCTGTCACTTCATCCAGGTTATTCTTACCCTTGTGATCTTCGGGTATATGTATGTACATATATATATATATATATATATATATATATATATATATATATATATATATATATTTTGAGATATATATATATATATATATATATATATATATATATATATATATATATATATATATATATATATTGAGATATATATATATATATATATATATATATATATATATATATATATATATGTCAATCCGGCTATCCGGTTCGAAGGACCAGCAAAATGTTATGATGAGGGGGTTTAATGTCACAAGGGAAAAGAAGTTTATATTAAGATGATGCCAAGTTTATTTGGAAGAATTGGCGCAAAACTAATTCCTTGTTCGCTTGTTCCACTTTTGTTTGTTAACGAGTATGTATGCATTTATATGTACATACATGTATGTGGGTGTATAAAAACAAATATAAATTGTGTGAATTAATGTGTATAAAATGGGTTTTATTTATTAGAAAATAATCACTTGTTTGGGAGCTATAACTTATCATAAATAAACTATAATTTTCATTAAGTTAAATATTAATGAACGTTTTTTATAAAATGTTCCTCTTTAAATATATATGCATGTATGTATGTATAGTTTTTGATTTTACTTTTGAGCACAAATAATTTATTTTATTTGGGTTTGCACATTTAATATTGTTGAACTTATTAAGAGGGAATTCACTGAGTAACTAACTTAAGCAATATAATAAAAGTCATATCATTCATATCATTAGTTTAAGTAAGTAAAAATAATGGGAATGATCTCTCTTTAGGTAGAGAGAGTAAGAAATGATAAATGAGCAAAGTAATGACACTTTAGCTCCTAATTAAAAGTATATATGTAAGTTTATAGATATAAAAAATGTGTAGAGTATAATGGTTGATTTATAACGTAAACAGAATGTTTTTGAATATTGCTGGTTTAATGGGTTATAGTGTAAAACATTATGATATAAAGACAGCGTTCCTTAATGGTAATCTTGAAGAGGAAATATTTATGCGACAGCCAACGGGGTATGAAGTTAACAAAAATTGTAAAGAGCTAATGGTTTGTAAGCTTCAAAAGGGATTATATGGCCTTAAACAACCGGCACGTTGTTGGAACACAAAACTGTTTAACATTCTAAAGAATGAAGGTTTTACACAAGGGAATGGTGATCAATGTTTACTAAAAAGGAAAATTGGCAAAGAATTTATTTATATCCTCGTATACGTTGATGATATTTTAGTTTTAACAAGTGATCAACATAATTTTAAGATGGTAGAAGGAATATTAAAAAACAATTTTGAGTATACAGTATTAGGAGATGTAAATTTCTACCTTGGTATCAAAACTAAGCGGTCGAGTGATGGTTTTTTCTCGATATTTCAAAGTCAATACATCAATTATATTGTTATTCGGTCGAGTTTGGAAGAAAGTAAAACTTCGAGAATTCCAATGGATGTTGGATATGTTACACAAGATCGAACATTTTTTAGCTTTATGGAAGACAATGTTAAGTATCAAGAACTGATTGGATGCTTAATTTATTTATCTATAAATACCCGACCAGATATTTCAGCAGCCATTTCTATTATAAGTCAGCATGTTTCTAAACCAGCTGAAGAAGATTGGGTTGAGTTAAAAAGGCTAATAAAATATCTTAAAGGTAGCATGAACTTGAAATTAAAACTAGGTGGTAATAAATCAGAAACCCTAGTAGGTTACGTAGACGCTGATTGGGCACAAAATCGATTGGATAGAAAATCCTTCAGTGGCTATGTTTTTAAATTCAATGGTGCATGTATAAGCTGGTCCTATCATAAGCAACAAAGCGTTTCTCTATCATCGACAGAAGCATAGTATATAGCACTTGCTGAAGCAGCACAAGAAACAGTATGGTTAAGAAAACTTCTAGAAGATTTTGGAATTAAATTAACTGAGCCCACAATTCTATTCGAAGATAATCAAAGCTGCATAAAACTAGTTGGCTCCGAAAAATTTAGCAAAAAAACAAAGCACGTGGATACTAAATATCATTTTATTCGCGATCTTAGGAACAAAAATGTACTGCACTTAAGATATTGTCCTACAAATGAAATGCAAGCCGATATTTTAACAAAGCCCTTGGCACATATAAAATTTTGTAAATTAAGAAGTTTGTTTCAGTTGTATTAATTAAGGAAGGGTGTTGAAATATAATTATTACAAACTTGTTTTTTAAAACACCTTTTAAGTTTGAACTTTTATAAGTATGTTTAGTAATTTATTGTCAATGTTTTATATTTAAAACAAATTATTTTTCCAGTCTTTAAATAAATATCATACGATCTAGAATACATTTCTCTACATTAACTGCTAATATTTAAATATAAAATTACATTTTTGATTTATGCAAATTTTTAATTTATTAATTTTAATTCCAGGTACATATGTATTTGTTTTTTGTTTTTAAAAATGCATGAATAATATTTATATATCAAACACACATTCTTTTGTGTTTGAAAATATTAAAAAAATTAATCCTACTAAATTGTAAAAGAATTGTAACGACTTTTGTATTCCTCGAGTTCAAGACTTCGTTATTTGGAGCAACTCCGCCTTTGTTTGGAGCAACTCCACCATTTTTTCTAACTGCTTATAAGTGGTTATTTTCAATCGAAAATTATCTCCATTATATAAAAACAGTTTTCATAAAGACTATTTACAAAAATACTTACTGCCTGGCCCACGATGTCGAACGACATCGTTCGCTTGCATAAATACGTTTGAAACAGCAACAAATTTTAAAATGTTGTTTTTGGTTTGAATGTATTTAAGCACGCGAACGATGTCGTTCGACATCGTGGGCCAGGCAGTTACTCTTTTCATGATTTTATAATTTTAAAATTAACAATTCTATTCGAAATAGAAAAACTACTAATTTCCAGCTTTTGACATTCGAATGCGACAATAATAGTACAATAAATTGTAAAAGAATTGTACACAGGGTTGTATTTTTTAAGTTTTCCAGAATCGCAGTACCATAGTGCAAATTTGAAGCTCGAATAAGAGAATCGTAGTAAGGCTAATTAATATACTTAAATTATTTAAGAAGAAACATTTAAGTATAAGATTCAATTTACTTATTTACGAACATAAATTTAATCTTGTAATTTGAAATTTAAAACCTATACAATAATAAGAAAAAAAGACCCGAAAACAAAATTGTAACAAAACTATGATATAAAAACATATTAAACAACTTGATACAAACAAATAACAAATTAAAAAGAAATTTAGAAAATTTAAATGCAAGCACCTAACTGCCCTAAATATTAACATTGTCTTGTAATAAACTATAGCTTAAGAAAATTTGTATAAATACTTCAGAAAAAATCAAAATAAATCAGAATAAGATTAGAGTTGAAAAAGACCACCTACTTTTTTATTCACAATTCTGACTGAGCACTCCAACCGGTGCTTAGAAGAATTAATGGCATGTTTCTACATAACAAGTGACTCAAAAATGTTGCTCAATTGAGCATGAAAATTTGCTTTGGGGGTTTATAACACAAATGTCAAGTTTTGTTGAGTGAAAATGAAATACTAAAATTTTAACTATGGCAATCCTGCAATTTAATAAAACGTAAAGTGCTAGGTAACAGCACTAGACAAGTGGGTTATAAAAACTCATTTTGTTACGTACTTGTCTGAGTAGTACTTGTTTGTTTGTTTGCTTATTTGTTATATAGAAACATGCCATAAAACTGCGACAGCCAGATGCAGTATAATAACTGGCAAAAAGTAAAAAAAAAATTGAAGAACCCTAAGAAAAACATAATACTACCCTTCATTTACCATATGATTCGCTGCACCTGAATTTATCCGATAGTTCATTATTTGCCACATTGCATTTTTGGCAACTTCACAATTGAAAATAATTGGGTTTAAATCAGCACAATTTGCTTTGAAACCAACTTTCAATTTATGTTTTGAATATCTGCTCTTATGAACAAAATTATTACAAAGCATTTTACATTCCTCATAGCTGGACAATATTTGTTCTTTTGGTCAACCTTACATTTGTAATATTGCAAATATATATATACATATATATATATATATATATATATATATATATATATATATATATATATATATATATATATATATATATATATATATATATATATATATATATATATATATATATATATATATTTATATATATATATATACTATAATATATATATATATATATATATATATATATATATATATATATATATATATATATATATATATATATATATAGTTTTTTTATAATTAATATTTTTTAAATAAATATTTGAGATCATCATCTTTGTTGAACCTTCGTAGTGAACAGACGTATTAGCGGGGTTTTTTTTACATACTAAACAAACAACAATACAAAAAAAAATATTCGTAATAAGTCCTGATTCGTAATAAGTACGGGTTTTTGTGAAATTTGCTTTATTTGCACTAATAATATTTTCCATATAATCTGAAACAACAAAAACAAAAAAAAACACAAACAAAGTGACTGAGGAATACCCTGCATGAGTAGCTCAAAAACAAAAAATTGTGAAGTGAGTTCTAACGGCAGAAATGCCTACTTTACTGTGAGTTCTGATATTCATAAAGCACACAATAAAAACAAAAAATCGGATGATAGTCTTTTTCTAACGGCCAAGCCAATTTTACGCGAGCGATCCACTTCCCTTACTCCGATGCCAAGTGGTGATTCGGTAACATTACCATTGCCTAGTTCATCTTTATTGAAGTCAGCGCCATTAACCGCTCCGGGCTCGTGTTCATCACTTAACCAAGTTACCACTACCGACAACAGTAGTCAAAAACCTAAGGTGCCTGTCGGAATGGACAGATATATAACAGTGGTAAAGCGCGGGCGAATCCCAAATTCTTCAAAGATATCATCTGTTCCCAAGATATCCAGAGATATCGACGAAGCTAACCGTCAAAACCGTTTCAAAATATTGCAAGATGACAGCGACAAACCCGAAGAATCCTTGAAAAAAATCCCGAAACCACCACCAATCTATTTTAGGCAAAAAAATTCTAACACACTTATAAAAAAACTAATATCGGTCATTGGTGAAAAGGCATTTCACATTGTTCCAATAAAACGTGGTAACATTGAAGAAACAAAATATATAATGAAAAAGACTTCCGCAAAATGGTATTGAAGGGCATAGCTTCTTATGTTGTTCCTGAGAAAATAAAAGATAAAAAAGGTAAAAATTGTCTCTAACATTATAAACAGGGAGAAAATCCCCCAAACTTTATTTCGTGTTGAACTGGAGCCAAATGATATAAAATAGAAGAAAAATGAGACCCATCCAATTTATAATTTAAAATATCTGTTATACCGGAAAATCACAGTTGAAGAACCTCACAAGCGTTCAGGACCCGTACAGTGCCATAATTGCCAAGAATATGGCCATATGAAAACTAATTGCAAATTACCTACTGTTTCTGTTGTGTGCGGTGAATTGCACGAGACTGCCATATGCAATAAGTGGAAGGAAAAAAAGTGCAGTAATTGTGGAGGTAATCGCCTTGCTAACTACAGAGGATGTCCTGTATACTCTTTCGTAAAACAGGCTATGGGTCAAAAGCCTAAAGTAACCCCAGCTCAAACTGGAAATACGTACTCCGCTACTTATCCTCCTATGGCCCAACCAATCTCTACACAAGTATCGTATGCTGACGCAGTGAAGATCAACTCTATTCGCATGCAAAAAGTGTCGCCACCAAATAACACAACAAATGCAAATGCAAGCTTTAATTTCAATCGCCTTGAAGCTACAATTGATAATCTGGTGCAAACTGTAAACAATTTTACAACAAATATGACTAGCATGATGCAAGAAATGCTGCGAATGCAGAACACTCTGCTTCTAGCATTAGTTAACAAGACATGAACACGTTAAAGTTATGTTTCTAGAACGCAAACGGCATTCGCCAACATAGAAACGAACTTGAGCACTTCCTCACGGTGAAGAATATTGATATAATGTTGATATCTGAGACTCATTTGACTTCGAGAAGCCTATTTAAAATGAGTGGTTACTTCTTATATGATACAAAGGACTCGAGAGGAAGAGCATGCGGAGGATCAGCAAATCTTATAAAGTCAAGACTCAAGCACTATATTCTTGAAAACACTTGTGAAGACCATCTACAAGCAACAAATATTTGCATCGAAAATTTTTGTTCAAATCTCGTAATATCATCAGTTTACTCCCCTCCCAGATTTTCAATCACTGAGGATCAATACGAGGATTTTTACAAAACTCTTGGACCTTGTTTCGTAGCAGCTGGGGACTACAATGCAAAACATACATTCTGGGGATCGCGTCTTATTACACCTAGAGGTCAAGCATTGTTCAACACAATTTCAAAAATGGGTTTGGATGTCATTTGGATGTCATGAAAAATATATCTAGGGATCTAATTCATGTTGAAGCTTCTCATGATCTCTCCTCTGATCACTCCCCCACGATCGTTACAATTTGGAGCCCACTAAGAAGTGACTTACCTCTCCCATATACGAAGATGATAAATAATGTTAATTGGCTGGGGTTCAAAAAATATCTCAGTAGTCATTGTACGAAAAATATCAGGCTTAGAACTTCCGATGATATTGAATTTAACATTGCCAATCTTACAGAGAATATTAAACAGGCTGCTAAACATGCCACTACCTCCCATCCGCAGACTGCGTTCAATAGAATTTATTCTGCGGATATTGAACGTCTCGTATGTGAAAAAAGAAGAGCTAGAAGGGAATGGCAACAGCACACATCACCCCAACATAAAATAAGACTTAAAGAATGCACTAAACGACTCCAAAAGTTGCTTTCAGCTGAAACATCTGCTTCTCTTAAGAACTACCTGGAAGGTCTCGATGTCACAGCAGCATCTAATTACTCCTTGTGGCGCGCTTCTAAAAAACTTAAAACACCCGTTGAGTCTAAACCACCCCTGCGCACTTCTGCCGGAGGTTGGGCAAGAAGTAATACTGAAAAAAGTAACATATTTGCTGGGCATTTAAAGTACGTATTTACCCCAAACACATGTACTGGTGCTGTTGATTTACCGAGTGTAGTTGCTCTACCCCCTCGACCCATGAAATTTAAGATGCGTGATGTACAAAGACTAATTGCTGAAACCAACCCAAAAAAGGCCCGGGTATTGATGAAATTAGTAACAAGATGCTGATGAAGTTGCCTCGTATTGCTATTAGAATCCTGTTATTTATTTTTAATGGCATTTTACGACTGGAGTATTATCCACACAGCTGGAAACTTGCCATGGTCAAAATGATTCCAAAGGCGGACAAAGATCTTACCAAGGCTGTCTTATAGGCCAATAAGTTTACTGTCAACAATTTCAAAGCTATTCGAAAAGCTGCTCATGACAAAATTGTCCCCAATTCTAACTGATAATGGGTGCAACCGGACCATCAATTTGGTTTTAGAAGTCAGCATAGCACCATTGAACAAACTCATAGATTGGTCCATTTCATAAGAAGAGCATTTGAAGAAAAAAAGTATTATTCTTCCCTCTTTATTGATGTCTCTCAGGCATTTGATAAAGTGTGGCATGAAGACATAATTCTAAAATTAAAGACATATCTGCCAATAAACATTGTAAATCTATCGGAAAGTTATATTCTTGCCCGGAAATTCTCTGTTGTGGAAGTAGACTTCATGAGTGTGCCTGAAACTATCTCATCCGGTGTGCCACAGGGGAGTATACTGGGTCCAGTTTTGTATTTGATCTATACCTGTGATATGCCTTTAAGCAGTAATATCCTCACCTCTACATTTGCCGATGATACAGCCTGCCTTAGTATGCATGAGAACCCTCACGAGGCATCCCGTTATCTTCAGGAACATATTAACCTGTTGGAATTGTGGTTGAACTTATGGAGAATAAAAGTAAATGAACAAAAGTGTGTTCATGTCACATTTACCCTACGAAGAGACACTTTCCCCCATTCAAATCAACAATCAAGTTGTTCCTCAACATTCACATGTGAAATATCTTGGTATACACCTCGACCGACGCTTCACATGGAAAAATTCTAGATTGTAAACTTTTAATATACAAGTCGCTTTTGAAACCCATATGGTGTTACGGAATTCAGCTATGGGGCACTGCTTCAGCTTCCAATGTAGAGAGAATCCAACGAATGCAAAACAAAATTTTAAGGTTAATAACATCGGGTCCATGGTACATTAAAAATTCAATTTTACATCGTGATTTAAATATGCCACTTGTGACCGCTGAAATTGCAAAATATGCTGGAAAATATTTAACAAAACTCGAGTCCCATCCTAATCGCCTTGCTCGTAACATCTTGAACTTTACTGGACACATCCCCTTAAAAAAGAGGGATACTACGGCCTTAATACGCCACACTTCAGATGGAATTTTTTGAATATTTTTGTGCTTAACACATTTCTGTATTATTAATTACTATCACTAAGTTTATGTCCGACACTGGTTGGGCCTAATAATTATATTTATACTTAAGATTTGAACACTTATTGTTAGTTCTATTTGAAGATACAATAAATAAATAGCAGTGGAAAAAAAATTTAGATAATTTTTTCTTTTTATATATTGAAAATAGCTGCTGATGAAATCTTTCAGGTAAAAAAAATCAATGTAATACCTCAATTCGTTTAGCCACAAAAAAATATCATATAAATATCTTGAAGTCGAAAAAATTCAATAAAAACACATGCAATTTTCTTCACTTTCCTTACTTTAACAGTGGCCCACAACTACAAATCTTAACTTGCAATCTTTAAAATGCACGATATGATGTAGAATTTTGTTTCCTATCGATCTGCGTAATTACTTCTTAGGATTTCATCAAATTAATTTTTGCCTTTTTAGCCAGCTTTTTGGGTCAAATACTCCTCTGTGTGTATGTGTGAATCTACAATATAGATTCAACATATAAACATCTACAATATTATTATTATTATTATTATTATTATTATTATTATTATTATTATTATTATTATTATTATTATTATTATTATTATTATTATTATTATTATTATTATTATTATTATTATTGAATTTTACATTCTCAGCTTGAGCTGGAATTCACGTACCGGGTCTTAGACCAAAGGTTACGCTCTGTTAGGATATAGTCCACGTTCTATATCCGTTATTCTATTGTTTCCCTCATTATAGTTGTTGCGTTAATAAGGATTGCCTTTTGCATTTCCGTGAGTATCTTTAAATCCAGGTTTAACCTTTTTATTGCACTGGTTGTTTCCTCAGGAATTGTTCCAATTGAACTTATTATAATTGGGAGTATGTTTATTTGAACCAAATTTTGTGTGTTTTGGATATATTGAGCTAGTGGTATGTACTTATTTTTTTTTTTGTGGCTATTGTTTCCCGTATGTTATTATCGTATGGTATTGCAAAATCTATTATTTGGGCTATTTTGTTTTGTTTGTCTATGATTATCATATCTGGTCTATTGGCAATAGTAGTTCCGGTGGGGTTATTGACTAGGATTGATCTATCCCAATAGATGATATAGTGGCTATTTTCTATGATTGGTTTGGGGTTGTATTTATAGTAGAATGTTGTTATTTCGTTGATCTGGAGTTGCTTTATTACATATATATGTATTATTTTCCCAACATTATCGTGTCTCTGCTTATAGTGATTTTGGAGCAATGTTGGACAGCTGTTGGGCAGGTGTGGGATGGTCTCCGGACTGTTACCACATCTACGGCAATTGTCGTTTGTTATCGTTCGGTCTTGGATTATATATTTTCTGCAATTTCTTGTGGGTATTACTCTGTCCTGGATAGCTGTTATAAACCCTTCTGTTTCAGCAAAGGTATTGCTGTATACGAGCCAATTGTTGGTTTTCGTCTTATCTACATATGGTTGGTTTATCATGTTTGGGTACTTTCCGTGTAGTGGTTTTGACTTCCAGTTCTGTATAAGGGTTTCTATTGTGGTTGGTTGGTTGTTAGTACTATTTTTTAGGTTGAGCGGTGTAAGATTGTCATCCGAATTTATTATGTCCCTATATAGTTGGGATATAGTTGCTTTGGTTATGAAGTATTTTTTGAGGTTATATAGTTGACGGCTACTTACTAATTTTATACTTATTACACCCCTGCCTCCTAATTTTCTGGGGATATTAATTCTTTCCAACGATGCTTTTGGGTGGTGATATTTATTTCTGGTTAGGGTTGTTCTAATTTTCATATCCATATTATTTAAATCCGTATCCGACCATGATATAATACCGAATGTGTACGTGAGCAATGGAATAGCGTAGGTATTTATTGCTTTTACTAGATTTCGTCCATTTAACTTGCTTTTGCATATTTTATTGAGTCTATTTACGAACTCCTTGCTGACGTTTTCTTTGTGTTTTTTATGATCAATGGTGGTATTCTGTAATATACCAAGATACTTGTAGTGCTGGCCTGCTAGTGAGTTATTTGCTCATTCTCTGTAGTTGTGAAGTTCGCAGTTGATGTATATTTTCCTCTTGTGACATTTTGTCTTCTACATTTGTCTATTCCAAATTTCATTTTTATGTCAACTGAGAACAACTCAACTATTTTTAGGAGGCTGTCTCGCTTTGGTTTTGTGCTAGCGTAAATTTTTAGGTCGTCCATATAGAAGCAATGTGATATTTTGTTGGTATCTGGGCCGAGTTTGTATCCGTATTGGCTTTGTTGGAGTAGTGTGGATAGCGGATTTAGTGCTATGCAGAAAAGTAAAGGGCTGAGGGAATCTCCCTGATATATACCACGCTGTATTTTGATTGGCTTGGATATGACGTTATTGCTTCTGTCTCGGATGTGCAGTGTGGTTTCCCAGAACTTCATTAGCCCTTTATTAAGGTATCATCGATCTTATATATTCTTAATATATCTAGGAGCCAGGAGTGCGGCACTGAATCGAATGCCTTTTGGTAATCGACAAATGCTGTGTAAAGGTTCTTTTTGTTTCGTATAGCTTGTTTGGTTGTTATGCTATCGATTACTAGTTGGTCCTTGCAGCCTTTTGTTCCTTGACGACATCCTTTTTGTTCTTCTGCGAGTATATTGTTACTTTCACAGAAATTGCTGATTAATATGGCCATACAGGAGGTGAAAATTTTATATCCTGTGTTTAGACACGTTATTGGCCTATACTGGGAAGCTGATGTTGGTTGGTCAACTTTGGGCTTCAGATAAGTCACTCCTACACACATGTCTGGTGATATATGATCTGGGTGAGCTATAAGATCATTACATATCGTGATCATTTGGCAGATAGAGTTCGACTCTTGTAGTGAACGGACGTGTTTTGTTTATTCTGCATTTAAATCGCATCGAAGTTAAATATTAAATAAAACAAACAAACTAAAAATTTTTTCAATATACATAATTTTGTTCCAAAAACAAAATAAGACTAATTTCCGTTATATATTACTTCTTACTAATAAATAGTAAACAAACATTCCTTAGGGACGTGCATAAAAATATTACTTAAATAGAGAATACTCTTAATGAGTTTCTCAAATATTAATAAATCTATAAATAGCAGAAATGCTTATATGACAGTGGTTGCTGATGAAGACGAGTGTGGCAAAACAAATAAAAAAATTGATGATAGCTTGTATCTAACAGCTAAGCCAAATAATCGTGCGCGATCATGCTCTCCTGCCATAATGGTAAATAGTAGCCCCCCTAATGTTACAATCGCAAGCGTAGGTAACTTACCAAAACCAAAAGAAACAACAACAAGCACTGCGTCAACAGCTAATATAATTAATAACTCAACGGGGGCCATACCTAAAATTACCTCACAAGAAGTGAAAAAAATACAAACTGGAATGGATCGGTATATAACCGTATTAAAAAGGGGTAGAAGTCCTAAATCATCAAAAATAGCGCCAGTGGCAAAAGTAGCCAAAGAAGATAATTCCGGAAAAATTAATTGTGAAAATCGCTTCGCAATCCTTCAAGAAGCAGTAGAGAAGACAAGCATGGTAACTCAATCAAGCAAGCCACCGCCGATCTACTTGCGGGAGAAAAATTCAAATGAGCTAATAAAGGGCTTAATAACACTAATTGGCGAAAAATCTTTTTACGTAGTACCAATTAGACGCGGTAACATACACGAAACAAAAATCCAAGTTAATGGTGAAGAGGATTATCGAAAAACGGTCGCAAATTTAGAAAAGCGAAATAAAAATTTTTACACTTATCAGTTAAAAAGTGCAAAAGGCCTACAGATAGTTATCAAAGGCATTGACTCCTGCGTTGATCCAGAGGAGATAAGATCTAGTTTACTCAGCAGTGGATTCAAAATTAAAAATGTTGTCAACATCAAAAACAAGGGAAAAGTCCCCCAACCTATGTTTAGAGTGGAAATGGAACCTGGAGATGTGAGGCTCAGGAAAAACGAAACTCACCCTATCTACAGCTTAAAATATCTGTTGAACCGAAGGGTTACTGTTGAAGAGCCACATAAACGAAATGGGCCTGTACAATGTGCTAATTGTCAAGAATATGGACACACTAAGTCGTACTGCAAGTTACCCACTGTTTGTGTTGTGTGCGGCGAATTACATGGCACAAACAAGTGCAATAAGCCAAGGAATGACTCAACAGTCAAGAAATGCTGCAATTGCGGTGGAAATCACACTGCTAATTATAGAGGTTGTCCAGTTTATGCAATCGTTAAAACATCCCTGACCAAAAAATCGGTTCCTACTCCCGCTCAGCCGGCACACAGAGCGAATAACTACTACCCCCAGTTACCCCAAACAGCCACTAGCAAGAGTTCATATGCTAACGTTTTAAAGGCTAACCAACCTAATAGCCAAGTCTCATACGCGAACATTTTAAAATCCACACAATCCTTACCGCAAATGACACCAACAATAAACGAAACTCCAGGCTACAATTTTAATCGACTGGAAGCTACTATGGAGTCTCTAGTGAACACCATAAATAATTTTACTACCAACATGACTTGCATGATGCAGGAAGTGTTGAAAATGCAGTCCACCTTATTGCAGGCTATATTAAACAAACCATGAACTTAAAAATATGTTTCTGGAACGCAAACGGCATCCGCCAGCATAAAAACGAACTTGAATATTTCCTAATTAATAAACAGATTGATGTTATGCTTATATCTGAGACTCATCTAACGTCGGGAAGCTTCTTTAGTATCAGAGGGTATATTTTATATGACACTAAGGACCCTAGGGGTAGAGCTTGTGGTGGCTCGGCAATACTCATAAAGTCGAGATTAAAACACTATCTTTTGGGTGACTTTTGTGAAGATTATCTCCAAGCAACAAATATATGTGTTGAAAATTTCCATCAAAATCTTGTAATTTCTTCAATTTATTCTCCTCCTAGGTTTTCAATTACAGAAAATCAATACAACTCATTTTACAAATCACTGGGGCCACGTTTTCTTGCAGCTGGCGATTACAACGCTAAGCACACGTTCTGGGGATCCCGACTCATCACACCGAAAGGTCGTATTTTATTTGACACAATTTCAAAAATGCGCTTGAATATTGTTTCAAGTGGGCAGCCAACCTACTGGCCAACTGATAGACGAAAAATACCTGATGTTATAGATTTCGGAGTAGTAAAGGGTGTGCCTAGAGAGCTGATCCAGGTTGAACATTCCTTGGACTTATCCTCAGACCACTCGCCCACAATTATTACCATAAAATCTCATGAATCATCGTCACCTTCCTGCGATTTAGCCCTCACAGCCAAACGTATAAGCTGGTTAGCATACAAAAAATACCTGAGTGCCCATTGCTCAGAAAATATATCGTTGAGAACGCCTGCAGATATTGATGACTCTATTAGAAGGCTTGAGGTAAACATTAAGCAAGCTTTAGAGTGTGCTACTACAACAAACCGAGAGGTAAGACGTAACAACATATACTCGGCTGAAGTCGAACGCTTGTTGGCTGAAAAAAGAGGAGCCCGGAGAGCGTGGCAACGTTACCGATCCCCTCACATGAAAAATAGGCTGAAGGAATGCACTAGGCAGCTCCAAAGTCTATTAAAAACACAAAAAGCTTCATCTCTTAAAACCTTCTTGGAAGGACTTGATGCAACACCGCAATCAGACTACTCTTTATGGCAAGCAGCCCGAGGACTAAAAAGACCCGTAATAAATAGGCCACCGATGAGAACTTCAACCGGAGATTGGGCAAGAACTGATGCCGAAAAAGGGAATCTTTTTGTTACCCATTTAAAAAAAGTGTTCACTCCCAACACACCCACTAATTTAGTTGAGTTGCTTTCTGTTACTGCCAGACCTGCTATTCCTATAAGGTTTAATATCCGTGAGATTGAAAATGCAATTACTGGACTGAACGTGAAGAAAGCTCCAGGTGTTGACAAAATCAGCAACAAAATGATTTTTGAACTACCCCACGTAGCAAAAAGAATATTACTTTTTATATTCAACGCTATAGTACGATTTCAGCACTACCCCGCAGAATGGAAAATCTCGTTGATTACCATGATACCCAAGCCTGGTAAAGATCATACGAAAGTAGAGTCATATAGACCCATAAGTCTATTATCTAACCTATCGAAGTTATTTGAAAAGCTGCTGATGAAAAAATTGAATCCTATGCTAAATGATATCGGATGCATTCCAGATCATCAATTTGGATTCAGAGCAAAACACAGCACTATCGAACAAACACACAGACTTGTTAATGTGGTCAGAAAAACTTTTGAAGAAAAGAAATATTGTTCTGCCCTATTCATTGATGTTTCACAGGCTTTTGACAAAGTATGGCACGAAGGATTAATGCATAAAATCAAACGAAGCTTACCTGAAAATATTAACAATCTGCTAGAAAGTTATCTAACAGAAAGACAATTTATAATTAAACAAGGTAGCTTCCAGAGTTCCCCGCAAACTATTGAAGCTGGAGTTCCACAAGGCAGCATATTGGGCCCCACTTTATATTTATTGTACACTTCAGACATGCCATTAAATAACAATATCCATACATCAACATTCGCCGACGATACAGCTTTTTTAAGCGTTCACGAAAACTCGATAAAAGCGTCCAGCCGTTTACAAGACTACATATTGCAATTGGAGAATTGGTTTCAGCAATGGAAAATAAAAGTCAACGAACAAAAATGCGTACACATCACATTTACACTGCGTAGGGAAACATGTCCACCCATACAAATAAATAACGAAGTTATACCGCAACACTGTGTGGTTAAATACCTCGGAATTTACCTAGACCGTCGTCTAACATGGAAGACACACATAGAATCGAAGTCGAACCAAATGAAGTTAAAAGCAGTTCATATTAATTGGCTTATTGGCCGTAACTCCACACTCAGTTTGGATTGTAAACTCCTTTTATATAAGTCGATCCTAAGACCCATTTGGAGCTATGGAATACAGCTATGGGGAAGTTCCTCGATATCAAATATAGAAATAATTCAAAGGCAACAAAATAAAATTCTTCGAATAATTACTGCCGCTCCCTGGTATGTAAAAAATTCTCGCATCCATAAAGATCTAGATATCCCATTGGTAAAAACAGTTTTTTTTAAACATGTGACAACTTATGTCAAGAGGCTTGAGTTACACCCAAATCCGTTAGCCCGAAACATTTTAAGCTACAGAGGCCACACCCGATTGAAGAGGAAGGATACCCTTGCTTTAAGCCGAATATGACAGACTTAGACAACTGAAGAATTATTCGTTGAAAATATGTTTTTTTGTCTAGCACTGGCTGGACATTAATAAATAATTATTTTAGTATTAAGATTTGAAAACTTATTGTTAGTTCAATTAAAATTGAAGATCCAATAAATAAATTATTGTAAATAAAAAAAAAAAAAAAAAAAAATTTGGCTGTGAAGTGACGTTAGATACTTATAATGGTAATTATGTATTTTATCACATCGTGGTTGTTTCCAGTTATGGAGTTTTCTGATCGCATTTTTGAAGATATCGTTAGTAATTCCACTAGAGATCATTGGTGTGTTATTGGCTATATTTTCACGGATAGTGTCGATCCATATTGGTGATAAGTTGTGTGTCTCTTCTTTATTCCAGATTTCTTTCCAAAAATTTTCGATATCGTTTATATCAACATTATTAACCTGGGTTGTTTGACATTCGGGCGGTTTTGCGATCAAGTTGTAGAAACGTTTTTCTTCCATTTGAAAGAGTCTGTTGTGTTTTGCTCTGTTATAACTTTTTGTGTAATTACGCATTCTTTCCGTGTATTTTGCGAGTTTTTGCCTGACGGTATCACGTATTTGTTCCATAGTGTAGTTAGGTGGATCATACTGCGTGTGCATTAGATGTCTTCGTTTAATTTTTAGAAGTTTTGTTTTGGTTTTTCTGCCAGTTTTGTTGGTTTTGTAGCCGGTGAGGAAGCCTAAGTCTTTTCTTAGGTCGTCTATTTTTCCTTGTAGTCGTCTTTGCTATCGTGGCCGTATATCCTGTTGTTTTCCCTTGGATTTACTTTTTAAGTTTCGCTCGCGTGTGCTTTGATTGTTGTCCCTTTCTCCTGGACCATGTTTTGGTGGTTTTATTAACTGTGTTACTGTATATGCACTGCAGTAGGCTAGTCCCACTATATGGCTGTAGTTGCTTTCTGTTGGTATTTCTGCAGGTAATATTTCTTTATTAATCATTTCTGTTATTTGGATCATTTTGCTGCTGGGTTTGTGTTTTGGAAGGTAGGGCCTATATTTTGCTTCCATTTCAAGAAATTTAATTTTTGCTTCATTGAAGTTTGTCCTGATTTTTGTTAGCGTACTTTCATTTTCTTGTGTTGGGGTGTTTATGGGAGGGATGGTTGCGTCGCTCTGTACATATATTCCGTCCTGGCTGGGTATTATTTGATTTGATATTGGTGGTGTTGTCGGTATATGTTCTTGATCTGTTGCTATTTGTGTGTGTTGTGGTGATTGCTGATTAATTATGCTCAATCGTATTTCTTCCCGTAGTGTTGGGGGAATCAAATTGGTTCTAATTATTGTAGCTCTTCTATCCGCTAGATTTTGTCGCGTTAGTTGATTCAGGTGAGGGTTTTGTTGGATAAAAATTTCATACATTTGCTGCCTGTAGTTTATTAAACTATCGTCGCGTGTTGCCATATAGTAGGCTCTTAGGACGGACACGTTAATTTCTTGGGTCCACTTAATTCTACGCCTTGGCAGCCCTACTTGGGTGAGCTCAGTAAGATTCTGAGTAGCACTTTCAGTAGGTAGAGTTCCAGTTGTATTTTGACTCCTTTGTGTCATCGACTGTAATTTGGGGTTTCCCCGACCGGGTCGTCGACCGCTCCCCGGCCGCTGGCCGCTCGCATTGTCCCCCATTCCAGGACCAGCTCTAGTAGGGGCGCCCTCCTCGGGCTTTCGCATTTCACTATTATTTATGTTCATTTTCGTTTGTTTTCACCATGAGAGATGGGTTCCATTTATCCCCTGGGAGGGCCAACGATCCCGCGGGGTACGTGGAAGATAACAGCTGCCCACTATGGGTCATCACTCACAAGGAAGCCGCCCATTATGGGTACCGTCGCGCCTGGATTTATTAACTAGGGTCCGCGAGGTCGTCACTCTCGTCATACCTTTCATTTGGTATGCCCTTGCGTATATTATTATTATTATTATTATTATTATTATTATTATTATTATTATTATTATTATTATTATTATTATCCGTGTGGAGTTATTCCAGTCTCCCATCGGACGCGTCCCCAAGTGGCGGATAGGGGAACTCTCGGCTGATCTTCAAATCTGCAGGGAAGGTGGCAATTAAAATACCACCCGCGGACCAAAATCCTGGACAGCTGTTTCACCAAGCCTGGTGCGGCTGAAGAAGACGGAAAATGGAACGTTTGTGGCTTACGAACATGTCTCACGATCCTGATCCGACTGCCATGGGCTGACGGCTGCAGTATTCCATCACCTTATTATGTAGGAGTGACATCCGCTGAAACGGCTGGTGGGCTAATGCTGCAGCCGCCCCCGTCCCGTTAAAACTGTGGCGAGGCTCTGAGTACGTTCTACATGCGTCGCCGCCGAGGTGGCTTTACAGGTGCAGTTGAGAATGACTCCTGCTTTTTTGCGCCGAGATCCTGGCTCTGAACACAGGGAGTCATAAGGCCCTGTGTCAACCCTTGCGTGGACCTCACTGATTTCAAAGGGACCCACGGGGATCGTTTGAGGCGACTGTACAAACGTAAGGATAGCGGCTCAGAGCGGGGACCCAACAAAGATGAATACAAATAATAATAATAACAACAAATTTAGACAGACAGTTGAGAAGACGAACGAAAACGCGAGCGAAAAGACGAACGGAGAAAAAATCGAAGAGAGGATTAAGAAGATTAACGAGCGCGGCGCGACACCGGAAGCAGCCTTTCGAAGAAGCAGCCTGTTGACTAGATCGCCACCTGCTAAATGCGAAACGCCCGTGAACACAGCACTGGGCAATGCGACGCGTGCTATTAGTATGGATGCTGAGACTTCATCCAATGCACCTGCTCGACTCCGGATGAACAACGGCACCGATAAGGGAAGTACTCCCAAGGCCAACTCCGGAGATCCCAAAGAGACGGTGCGAATCACACCGACCAGCAACTACGCAGCACGAGCGGCTCTAACTGCTGTCACTCCAGCAGGTGAGGACACCCTTCGCACAGCACGTGCAGTCCAAAAGGGGGGCGTGACAGGTAATTCAACAGGCAGCTCGCATCGACTGGAGCTAATCCAGAAGATGCAAAAGATGGAAGAAGAAGCGATTATGCAATGCAAATCGCTAATAAGCAACATGCAACAAGTCTTCAACCGGCAGAAGAACATCAGCATTGATGTCAAGACCGGGGTTGCCAAAATGTCCGAGCTGCTGGATGTCACGCTAAATTATAGGCGCGCGTGGAAGAAGGCGGAAGAGGAACGGTCGTTTTCGAATCGACGCGATGTGGGCGTTACACGGCAGACTGAACGCGATTCAACCCCTGTGACGGCGAACCCCAAAAGAACAGCCACTAGCCCTGCAATGCCCGAGAAAAGCAAGAAGGCTAGATCGAAAGAGCCCAGTGGGGACACAGTTGAGCCCCCTCAAGGGGGAGAAGAAAATTGGCGAACCGTCACTAAAAGGGGGGGAAAAATAAGACGAAAAAGAAACCGGTCGAACCGAACAGAAAGAAAAACGAGCGGCAACAGCGAGCGAAGTCGGAAGCGGTAATAATTAAACCCGCGGCGGGTCATAGTTACGCGGAAGTTCTAAAAGATCTGCGTGACAAAATAAAGACGGACGACTCGGTAAGCATAAAGACAGTTAGGAAAACGCAGACCGGAGCCATCCTCCTTAAACTCGGAAAAGGGCAACAAGTTAGGCCGCATTTCGTTTAACAGTTGAGAAGTACCATAAAGGATACAGCCTCCGTCGCGGAACTAAAGCCAAAGGCGACTATCGAGATAAGAGATCTCGATTCGCTTACCCTTAAGGAGGAGGTAGAAACAGCAGCCCAGAAGCTGCTCGGCAACCCAGGGGAGCAGATCCATATAAGGATCACCGCACCGAATGTGAGAGAGCAGGTACGGGCCTTTCTCACCCTGTCAGCCGAAAGTGCTGCAAAACTCCTTGAGGTTGGCTATATAAAGATTGGGTGGGTCCGAGCAAGGATGCGATTGTGCGAGAACGTTAGGAGATGTTTCCGATGTCTAGGAAAGGGGCACGTACAGGCAAAATGTTCAGGTTTAGACAGGAGGAACGCTTGTATTAGGTGTGGGGCGTCGGGACACAAAATGAAGGACTGTAACGAAACCCCCAAATGTGTCCACTGCGCGGATGCAAAACGCGACCGGACTGACCATCTTCCGGGATCGAAGAGATGCCCACTGGTCAGGAAACGATGAATGTGCTTCAAGCAAATATGCACAGAAGTCGGACGGCAGACGCTCTGATCGAGCAAATTGCCGCTGAAAATAGGGTAGACGCCGTCATTATTTGCGAACAATATAGACGAATACCCTAAGAGTCCTGGTACGAGGATGAAACAGGCACGGCTGCTCTGTGGCTACCTAGCGGCAGTAAGCTCGCGGTTCGGGGGAGGCCACTGTTACACGTACGTTCGGACGAGACAATACACGCTAATGAGCTGCTACCTTACCCCTAGTGATAGCATAGGCCAGTTCAGGAAAAAACTAGACCTGATCGAGGATAGGGTTAGGGAAATAGGCGGTGCGTTTATAGTAGCGGGTGATTTCAATGCCAGGGCTGTAGAATGGGGGGACCGAACAACGAACTCACGCGGAAGAAACATTTTAGACATGGCTGCTAGGTTAGGTTTGATAGTGGCAAATACCGGTAATGCTACTACTTTCAGAAGACCGGGATGTGAAGACACCACCCCAGACATCACTTTGGTGTCCGAAAGCTTGGCTATAAGTGTTGAAAGGTGGAGAGTATTGGAAGACTTCACTGGTAGCGATCACCAGTATATTACCTTCCAGACCACGGAACGAACGGACTCTGACCGGACGCAAAGAAGGAGAGGCACACGCAAGTGGAATGCAACTAAGCTGAACCATGAAAGATTTCTAAGCAATTTCGACGGGGTCTCAGCTGCGCACACCATGAGTGATGCTGACTCCATGGCAACGGCATTGAGGCAGCGCATAGTTCAAAGCTGTGAGGCATCCATGCCCCGTGTAACGTAACATTCTAGAAGACAGGCTGCGTACTGGTGGACGCCAGAAATACCTGAGCTCAGACGAATCTGCCTCCGCAACAGAAGGAGATACACCAGAGCCCGGCGAAATGGCGAGGCATCCATGGAGGCCGAAGAATTCAGACAATGCAGAAAAGCACTGAAATGGACGATTATTAGAAGCAAGAAGTTGAAATGGGAAGAACTTCGGAACGATTTGAACAGCAACCCCTGGGGACTCGGCTATAAGATCGTTACGAGGAATCTAAACGCGAGCCATGCTGCTCCGCACATAGGGAACGATATCAACCACATCGTGGATAACTTGTTCCCCATGCACCCTCCACTGCACGATGAACGCGAAGTCCTTGCTGATGGGATACACACGCCCTTCACTGAAGAAGAGCTAAAAATCGCAGCTAGAAGCCTTAAGAAGGGTAAAGCCCCCGGGCCTGACAGAATACCAGCGGAGACACTCATACTTTTAGCCGAAAATGGGCCAGACGCTCTGCTCGAAGTGTATAACGCTTGTATTGCCCAAGGCACTTTTCCCAGAGAGTGGAAAAGACAAAAGCTCATACTGATTAGCAAGGGAAGAGGCGACCAAACGCAACCATCAGCTTACCGCCCTCTATGCATGTTAGATAGCACAGGCAAACTATTGGAGAAGCTTCTGCAACGCAGATTAGCAAAATCCATCGAGGCAGCCGGAGGACTATCGGAGAGGCAGCACGGCTTTCGACCCGGAAGATCGACTCTTGGTGCCATTGAGGATGTAGTGAGAAGTTTCGAAAACGCACAGAACGGACGCTCTTACCCGAAACGTATAATCGTCCTAGCTACACTTGATGTACGCAACGCTTTTAATAGCTTACGATGGGCAAATGTTATCAAGGCATTGCGGGAAAGATTCCGCATACCTAGATATCTTATGAGAATTCTCCAGAGTTATCTTAGGGATTGTAAACTTATATACGACACACCAGACGGCCAGATAGTTAGAACGATTACATCGGGGGCAGCCCAGGGATCCGTCCTGGGTCCTGACCTCTGGAATCTAAGCTATGACGAGATATTAGGAATAGATATGCCAGAAGACACACACCTTGTAGGGTACGCGGACGACATAGCGGCGGTCATTTCGGCACGGGACGCGGACGACGCTAGAAGAAAATTGAATCAGGTAATGATAAGGACTCGAGCATGGCTCGAGGACCATGGGCTCGAACTAGCGGTGAACAAAACTGAATTAATCATGATGACGCGAGGGCATATGCCACTAGAAATTAGCATGCAGATAGATGACATGCTCCTGGTGACGAAAAGGGCGATAAAATATCTGGGCGTAAAAATCGATAGTAGGCTCACTTATTGGGCCCAGATAAAACATGCGGCTGCAAAGGCAGCAAAAGTTTCAGGCATGTTGAGCAGGCTAATGGCAAACATTGGCGGGCCCACACAGAGCAAGAGGAGGCTGATTATGGCAACCACAAATTCTATACTGCTATATGGCAGCGAAATTTGGGGAAATGCACTGAGAGCAAAGTCTAAGCGTAAGGCTCTAGAAGAAGTCCAACGCACAGCGGCACTCAGAATCGCCTCAGCCTACCGTACAGTTTCAGGCGCGGCGGTCTTCGTAATAAGTGGAGAGATTCCGGTTGATCTCCTGGCGCGCGAACGGAAAGAGGCATGGGACTCTAGGGGGGCGGAAATTACTATTAGTGCTGCAGAGCGGAGATCTGAAACCATCCAGCGATGGCAAAACAGATGGAACGCAGAAACGTCCGGTAGATGGACGAAGAGGCTCATTCCTAACATAGAAAAGTAGACTCAAAGGAAATTTGGGGAGATTAACTACTTCCTGACCCAGTTCCTTTCAGGTCATGGATACATCCGGAAGTATCTACATCGTATGGGCAAAACAGGTAATTCCAGTTGCATCTACTGCGATGCAACAAATGACGATGCAGAACACACTTTTTTCAACTGCATCAGATGGAATACTGAGCGAATCGCATTAAGAGAGCAGATTGGCGTTTTCACCCCTGCCAACATAGTTGACAGAATGCTCGAATGCGAAAACACATGGAATGCTGTGAGTAAATACATCGAGTATGTCTTAAGAAGAAAGAAAAGAGACCTCGATGCACGGCAAAATGAGTCCCCATCAACGGAGACTCAGCAAGAATGAGCCAGCAGCATGAAAATGACGGACCCAGACGTGGGTGTTACGAGCAAAGTCCTTCTTAGGAGGATGAAGTTTCTGGGCCTTCTTGAAGTAATGTAGAAAACAGTCCCGGGAAGGCATCCCACCAGAAACGGAGGAGGGAGTTTTTTAGTGGAAAACACCACTCAACGCAGTCGACGACGGTCACTATAAGTGCGAAGGCATTTTCAACCCTACCTCGCCCGTCAAAAAAAAAATTATTGTTATTATTATTATTATTATTATTATTATTATTATTATTATTATTATTATTATTATTATTATTATTATTATTATTATTATTATTATTATTATTATTATTAGAAGAGTATTAAATTATAATCTACTAACATAAGGCAAAGAGCACAAGCTACTACAGGCTATCGGCTCTGTACGAAAATGAAAAAAACAAATTATATATTAATATTCAATTCACTTAGGTTAATATAATATTCAAGCTTGAGGTCTTTTATCGTTTAAAAATTTTATTAAAAACTAATCGATATTTCGATACTCATTGAGTATCATCTCCAAGACAATTCTGTCTTTTAAAAACAGAATTGTCTTGGAGATGATACTCAATGAGTATCGAAATATCGATTAGTTTTTAATAAAATTCAAGGACCCTAAATAATAATTATGCTCATTTTTCAGGTACCAAAAAATTGACCACTTTTAAGAAATATTGTATAAAAATTGGTTTTAATCATTATGTATAATAAAAATAAATATTTGTTGAACATAACTATGATATCCAATTAATATCTTATTACATTGGCTAATAACTATTATGATCGATAAATATTTATTTGTCTTACAGATAACTATTACTAAAGATTTTTATTGTTTTTATTTACGATAATAATTAATTTGAATATTTTCTTGTATTCATTGATCATATAAATAGGCTTTGCATTTGATTCTTAATTTTAAGTAGTTATACCTCTAATAAATTTTCAATAATACTAAAGTTTTTTTTCACTAATTTTATTTATTGTATCTTCATTAATCTGAACTAACAATAAGTATTCAAATCTTAAATATAGATATAATAATTAGGCCCAACCAGTGTCGGACATAAACTTAGTGATAGTAATTAAAAATACATAAATGTAGAGTTAAGCACAAAAAATATTTTCAAAAAGTTTCATCTGCAGTGTGGCGTATTAAAGCCGTAGTATCCCTCTTTTTTAAGCGGATGTGTCCAGTAAAGTTCAAGATATTACGAGCAAGGGGATTAGGATGGAACTCGAGTTTTGTTAAATATTTGCCTGCATATTTTGCAATTTCAGCTGTCACTAGTGGCATATTTAAATCACGATGTAAAATTGAATTTTTGATGTACCATGGAGCCGATGTTATTAACCTTAAAAGTTTGTTTTGCATACGTTGGATTCTCTCTACATTGGAAGCTGAAGCAGTGCCCCATAGCTGAATTCCGTAACACCATATGGGTTTCAAAAGCGACTTGTATATTAAAAGTTTACAATCTAGACTGAGGGTAGAATTTCTACCAATCAGCCAATGTATCTGGGTTAATTTAAGTTTCATTTGTGTCAGCTTAGAATCAATGTGGTGTTTCCATATAAGCCGTCGGTCAAGGTGTATACCAAGCTATTTCACCTGCGAATGTTGCGGAACAACTTGATTGTTGATTCGAATGGGGGAACAAGTGTCTCTTCGTAGAGTAAATGTGACATGAACACACTTTTGTTCATTTACTTTTATTCTCCATAAGTTCAACCACAGCTCCAACAAGTTGATATGTTCCTGAAGATATCGGGATGCCTCGTGAGAGTTTTCATGCATGCTAAGGCAGGCTGTATCATCGGCAAATGTAGAAGTTAGGATATTACTGCTTAAAGGCATATCACAGGTATAAATCAAATACAAAACTGGCCCCAGTATACTCCCCTGTGGCACACCGGATGAGATAGTTTCGGCCACACTCATGAAGTCTCCTTCCACAACAGTGAACTTCCGGGCAAGAATGTAACTTTTTAAAGATTTACTATGTTTATTGGCAGATATTTTTTTTTTTTTTTTAATAAAATTTATTTATTGTATCTTCAGTTAACTGAACTAACAATAAGTATTAAAATCTTAAATATATATATATAATTGTTAGGCCCGACCAGTGTCAGACATAAACTTAGTGATAATAATTAATAATACATAAATGTCATGTTAAGCACAAAAAATATTTTTAAAGAATTTCATCTGCAGTGTTGCGTATTAATGCCGTAGTATCCCTCTTTTTTAAGCGGATGTGTCCAGGAAAGTTCAAGATATTTCGGGCAAGCGGATTCGGATGGGACTCGAGTTTTGTTAAATATTTGCCTGCATATTTTGCAATTTCAGCGGTCACAAGTGGCATATTTAAATCACGATGTAAAAATGAATTTTTCATGTACCATGGAGCTGATGTTATTAACCTTAAGATTTTGTTTTGCATTCGTTGTATTCTCTCTACATTGGAAGCTGAAGCAGTGCCCCATAGCTGAATACCGTAACACCATATGGGTTTCAAAAGTGACTTGTATATTAAAAGTTTACAATCCAGACTGAGAGTAGAATTTCTACCAATCAGCCAATGTATCTGGCTTAATTTAAGCTTCATTTGTGTCAGCTTAGAGTCAATGTGGAGTTTCCATGTAAGCCGTCGGTCAAGGTGTATACCAAGGTATTTCACCTGTGAATTTTGAGGCACAACTTGGTTGTTTATTCGAATGGGGGAACAAGTGTCTCTTCGTAGAGTAAATGTGACATGAACACACTTTTGTTCATTTACTTTTATTCTCCATAAGTTCAACCACAGTTCCAACAGCTTAATATGTTCTTGAAGATATCGGGATGCCTCGTGAGGGTTTTCATGCATACTAAGGCAGGCTGTATCAAATGCCTGAGAAACATCAATAAAGAGGGAAGAGCAATACTTCTTTTCTTCAAATGTTCTTCTTATAAAATGTACCAATCTATGACATTGTTCAATGGTGCTATGCTGACTTCTAAAACCAAATTGATGGTCCGGTATGCAACCAATATCATTTAGAATTGGGGACAATTTTGTCATGAGCAGCTTCTCGAAGAGCTTTGAAATTGTTGACAGTAAACTTATTGGCCTATATGACTCAGCCTTGGTAAGATCTTTGCCCGCCTTTGGAATCATTTTGACCGTGGCAAGTTTCCAGCTGTGTGGATAATACTCCAGTCGTAAAATGCCATTAAAAATAAACAACAGGATTCTAATAGCAATACGAGGCAACTTCATCAGCATCTTGTTACTAATTCCATCAATACCCGGAGCCTTCTTTGGGTTGGTTTCAGCAATTAGTTTATTTACATCACGCATCTTAAACTTTATGGGTCGAGGGGGTAGAGCAACTACACTCGGCAAATTAACAGCACCAGTACATGTGTTTGGGGTAAATACGTTTTTTAAATGACCAGCAAATATGTTACCTTTTTCAGTATTGGTTCTTGCCCAACCTCCGGTAGAAGTGCGCAGGGGTGGTTTAGACTCAACGGGTGTTTTAAGTTTTTTAACAGCGCACCACAAGGAGTAATTAGATGCTGCTGTGACATCAAGACCTTCCAGATAGTTCCTAAGAGAAGCAGATTTTTCAGATGCAAGCAACTCTTGGAGTCGTTTAGTGCATTCTCTAAGTCTGATTTTATGTTGGGGCGATCTGTGCTGTTGCCATTCCCTTCTAGCTCTTCTTCTTTCACATACGAGACGTTCAATGTCCGCAGAATAAATTCTATTAAACCCAGTCTGCGGATGGGAGGTAGTGGCATGTTTAGCAGCCTGTTTAATATTCTCGGTAAGATTGGCAATGTTAAGTTCAATATCATCGGGAGTTCTTAGGTTGGTGTTCTCTGTACAATGACTACTGAGATATTTTTTGAACCCCAGCCAATTAACATTATTTATCATCTTCGCATATGGATGAGGTAAGTCACTTCTTAGTGGGCTACAAATTGTAACGATCGTGGGAGAGTGATCAGAGGAGAGATCATGGGAAGCTTCAACATGAATTAAATCCCTAGAGATATTTTTCATGATACCAAAATCTATAACATCCGAAATTTTTTGTATGTCAGTAGGCCAGTAAGTAGGCTCCCCGCTCGAAATGACATCCAAACCCATTTTTGAAATTGTGTTGAACAATGCTCGACCTCTAGGAGTAATAAGACGCGATCCCCAGAACGTATGTTTTGCATTGTAGTCCCCAGCTGCTACGAAACAAGGTCCAAGAGTTTTGTAAAAATCCTCGTATTGATCCTCAGTGAATGAAAATCTGGGAGGGGAGTAAACTGATGATATCACAAGATTTGAACAAAAATTTTCGATGCAAATATTTGTTGCTTGTAGATGGTCATCACAAGTGTTCTCAAGAATATAGTGTTTGAGTCTTGACTTTATTAGAACTGCTGATCCTCCGCATGCTCTTCCTCTCGGGTCCTTTGTATCATATAACGTGTAGCCACTCATTTTAAAAAAGCTTCTCGGAGTCAAATGAGTCTCAGATACCAACATTATATCAATATTTTTTTCCGTGAGGAAGTGCTCAAGTTCATATTTGTGTTGGCGAATGCCGTTTGCGTTCCAGAAACATACTTTTAACGTGTTCATGGCTTATTAACTAATGCTAGAAGCAGTGTGTTCTGCATTCTCAACATTTCTTGCATCATGCTAGTCATATTTGTCGTAAAGTTGTTTATAGTTTGCACCAAATTGTCTATAGTAGCTTCAAGGCGACTGAAATTAAAGCTTGGGTTTGCACTTGTTGTATTAGATGGTAGTGACACTTTTTGAACGGGAATAGTTGATCTTCACAGTGTCAGCATACGACACATTTGAAGTGATTGGTTGGGCCATTAGGGGATGAGTAGCGGAGTGCGTATTTCCTGCTTGCACTGGGGTTACTTTAGGCTTTTGACTCATAGCCTGTTTAACGAAAGAATATACAGGACATCCCCTGTAGTTAGCAGTGTGATTACCTCCACAATTACTGCACTTCTTTTCCTTCTGGTCCTTCGACTTATTGCAAATAGCAGTGTTGTGTAATTCACCGCACACCACACAAACAGTAGGTAATTTACAATCAGTTTTGGTATGGCCATATTCTTGACAATTATGGCACTGTACGGGTCCAGAACGCTTGTGTGGTTCTTCAACTGTGATTTTTCGGTATAAGAGATATTTTAGGTTATAAATTGGATGGGTCTCATTTTTCTTCAATTTTATATCATTTGGCTCTAATTCAACACGAAATAAAGGTTGAGGGATCTTCTCCCTATTTATTATGTTAGAGACATTCTTTACCTTAAATCCCTGGAGGGTGAGAGCATCTTTTATTTCCTCAGGAACAACATAAGAATCTATGCCTTTCAATACGATCTGTAGGCATTTAGCACTCTTCAGCTGGAATGTGTAGAAACTTGTTTTATTCTTTTCGAATTCGTTAACCATTTTGCGGATATCTTTTTCTTCGTATATTTGAATCTTTGTTTCATCAATATTACCACGTTTGATTGGGACAATGTGAAATGCCTTTTCACCAATGACCGAAATTAATTTTTTAATAAGGGTGTTAGAATTTTTTTCCCTCAAATAGATTGGTGGTGGTTTTGAGGTTTTATTCGAGGGTAAGTCGGGTTTGTCGGTGATATCTTGCAAAATTTTAAAACGGTTTAGACGGTTAGCTGAGTTGGCGTCGATATCCCTGGATATCTTGGGAACCGATGAGATCTTGGAAGAATTTGGGCTTCGCCCGCGCTTTACCACTGTGATATGTCTGTCCATTCCGACAGGCACCTTAGGTTTCAGACTACTGTTGTCTGTAGTGATAACTTGGTTAAGTGATGAGCGGATAATGGCGCTGACTTAAATAGAGATGAGCTAGGCAATGGTAATGTTACCGAATCACTACTTCGCATTGGAGTAAGCGAAGTTGATCGCTCGCGAAAAATTGGCTTTGCCGTTAGAAAAAGACTATCATCCGATTTTTTATTTTTATTGTGTGCATTAATATCAGAACTCACAGTAAAATAGGCATTTCTGCCGTTAGAACTCACTTCGCAATTGTTTGTTTTTGAGGTACTCACTCACTTTTTTGCGGTTGTTTTTTGTTTTTGTTTTGTTTTTGTTGTTTCAGATTATATGAGAAATATTATTAGTGCAAGTTAAGCAAATTTCACAAAATCAATACTTATTACGAATCAGTACTTATTACGATTTTTTTTTTGTATTTTTGTTTGCAAAAAAAACCGCTAGTACGTCTGTTCACTACGAAGGTTCAACAAAGACTGACTAATAAACAATGACATTTAAAATTGTGCTCGATTCTTGGATCCGCGATTTCGCAGAACTTTAAATTTATCGCAAAAACAAATTTCAAAGTCGTACCTTAAAAAAAAAATAGCATGTAGATTAATAACGCTTAAACAGGTAATTTAATTTGGAGTTATAATGATAATAATAAAAATAATTACCATAATAAATCTCTAGCATAAAGCCTCTGCTCCGGACGAGTAATTCTTTACATAATCAATCTACACTATCCGATAATATCTTAATAGATGATTCTACTAATAATTCATCGATTCTACGAGAATCATTATCACTACTAGAAGTTGAATCTTCTTCAGAAGATGACATAGAAAATGAAATGTGTCAAGAAATCACAAATGCATTTGCTGAAATCGAAAGTTTCAAGCCATCAAAAGAGGATGTTGACATAGATTTAATTAACTATTGGCATGAGCGGAAGTACACTTATTTATTTTTAAAGAAATTGGCGTACATTGTGCATGCTGTGCCTTCAACACATATTTCGGTAGAAAGAGCTTTTTCCGCATTGCGCTTAATATTGACCGACCAACGATGTAATCTGTCAGATGAAGAAATGCAAAAAATTATGTACATCAAACAAAATATTTAATGTATTTTGAAATACTCACTATTGGTGTTCCCTTTTTATTATAGATTTTAACAATAATTTTAAAGTCAACAAGTGTTATTACTTTTTAAATAGAGCAGTGAATTAAAAAATCAATTTTTTCTATGTTTTGTCTCAATTTAAACCTCTTAACTACAATAAAACATCATTTATAAAACAATTAGTGTCACTAAACTTTATTTATAAAATGAGTTATAACGATTATGTTATTTTTTATTCATAACAATTAAAAATAATTAGTAATATATTTATCGAATAGTAGTAGTTATGCTTGAGAAATATTTTTTTTTGATATCCATAATAGTTATCATCAATTTTTTTTTAATAAAAATTGGAAATAATAATTATTCTTAATATATAAAATAACTATTTATTCGTAATAATTATTCGCAATTTTTATCGAATAAAAGTTATAACTATTAAGTCCTTGTGTTTTTTAAATAATAAAATTAATAAATTAACATTTCAAAAATTAAAGAAAGAGAAAATTTTTTTTGTGTCATACATATACACACTTGTACATAATAATAAGTATTTTCTTTGAAAAAACATACATATAAATAATAAAAATAATTATTTAGAAACATGTATGTATAAATATGTATGTAGGAGTATGTACACATATCCCAGATAGCATTTGGATGATTGAATTTTTAGTAGTCATCTTACTCATTTTTGACTAGTTTTGGTGATTAAAAACTGAGTTTTCATATATTTCATCAAAAAGAACAGGCAAAATTTTCTATTCTTTATGATTAAAAATTGATTACAATAATTTTTATCATTTACAATGTTATATTCGGTAATCATCTTAGTTATTATTTTACCCCCACCATTTCGCAAACATTAAAAGCAAACAGCATGTAAACAAGTCAAAGGAAAAGTAATGCAGAAAACATTATATGTAAGTATATTGTGTTTTGATTGCATAGTGAGAAGTCCTGTTTTTGATTGCTAAAGTGAGAATTGGTGTCTACTTTTGTTTTAAAAAAGTTTTTTATTGAAAAAATTAAAAAAAGTTAATATAATTAAAAAACAAAATATTAATTACTATTAAAAAAAATTAAAAAAATTAGAAAATTTAAAAAATCAAGTAACACTATGTCAGCCAAAAAAATTACACGCATTGCTAAAAGAGAAGCTGAAAAATTATGTCAAACAATTTTAGAGGTGAACAAAATGTGGAAAAGCAGATTGAAACTCGGTCAGAAGTGGATAATAGCTTTGAGACATTATTTGAAAGTAATGGAGAGGAAACCGTTTTTTCCAGCAGTGAAAGTGAGGAAGACGAATATAATATTTGTGTAGAATTGGGTAAATGGGCAAATGCATTGATATTATTTTATTATTATTTTGTTTTTTAATTAATAGTATATGTACATATAACTTAAGAGCAATGAATTTAAGAAATTATTTTATTTTGTTTTGTTTTGTAAATGCATAAGAATTGAATTATAATAAAAATTTTATCATAAAACTATACCAAATTATAGTCTGATTTCTATTAAAAAAGGGTCAAATACTATACATAATATGATCATAATATGACTTCAAATTATGATAAGATTCGTTTAAAATATTTATCGAATATCATACAAAATATGATCATTGAACGATTTCAAAAATGGGTCGAAAATGATGCAGAATATGATCATAAAATGATTGCAAATTCAACTAAAAAGTGAACAGAAAATATTATCACATATGATAACAAATGTACATGAAAACTGCATTAAAGCAGATATCATAAATGACTATTCATGAATAGTCACATGCAGGGTACCATTTTCTCCCGATGACAGAATCATTTATGATTAGAAAATGATTGCATATTTGATAGTTTTAATCAACTAGAATATTCAAATGTGACTATTTTTTGACCATTATTTTCACAAAATGTTAGCTGGGATACTTTATATAAATGTGCTCCAAATTACATACATACATACACATTTGCAACAATAAAATGATATGTTTGAGGTGTTACTTCTTGTGTAACTCTGCACTACATTTTCAGTGTCTGCCTTAAGGCTACGTTAGCCAACTGTAGAAAATGTTTTTTAGTGTGTTTGCATGATTTGTGGGTTTGTAGAAAAAGTACCCAAATTATATGAATGGTACCAAACATTTTTGTTAAGCATTAAATTGTTATAACTTTGGTATTTCTATCAATAAAATTTAAAAATAAGTTTTGTACATGCATTTACATATATATAATAATTCAAGGTATGATATTATAATTTTGAACAGCTTTATTTTTTATATTTACATAAAGTTATTTATATCATAATTATTTATATTACAATCTTTGTTATAACTGTTGCTATACTTTTTTTATTGTGAACGTGCTATAGGTTGTACGTATGTACAAATACAATTATTTTACAATTCTCTAAGATAATATACACACTATTTAAAAATCATCGTTCTTAGTTTATAAAAAATAATTACTTCAAAATACCACTGTATGTATAAGTGTTACTTATGAACTGAGTTCATTAGGATTTACTTATGAACTGAGGATCGAAAGTACTTACATTTCTATTTATACTATCCTTCTGTATATTTTGTTTACATATTTTGGTTATTTTGCTTTGGGTCTGACCTTCAAACAATCATATCCTTATTTCAATTACTTTGTTTACATATTTTGGTTATTTTGCTTTGGGTCTGACCTCCAAACAATCATATCCTTATTTTAATTAATTTGTTTACATATTGGGTCTGATTATTGATTCCGTTCCGCGGCTGCGGATGGCATTTTTTTGCGGAAGCAAAATTTGCAATTATTCATTCCGCTGCTGCGGTAAGATTCCGCTGTTGCGGTATCATCTCTGCATTTGCGGTATTGCCATATTATTGATTCCGCAATGTAGATATTTTCCTCCACTTTACTCACGCTCAATTTTTATGACGGAAAGTTAACGGAAAGAACACAAATGTAAGCAAATCTAAAATTTTTTTGTGTAATTAATTTGTTTAATTTTTTACTATTTCTATAGGAGCAAAAGAGAGAAATATACAAATAAAATGCAAATAGAAGCAATGGTAGATTTGATGAAAAAAAATCAAGACATTGCTTGTGGCTTTAGCCAGTGAGCTCCGGCGGACATAAAAAAATTCTGGGAAGACTTGGCGCTAACGCTTAATGGCTCCGGACCACCTTTAAAAGATTCCAGTGGTTGGAAAAAGGTACATAGCGTAATTGTAATTTTAAATGTTTTTATAACTTGGTCTTACATTATAGGTATGGACGGATTACAAAAGTGGTGTAAAAAAGAAACTAGCCAAGAATAAAAAGCTTTTAACCATAACGGGAGGAGGACCATACAAAGAAATTCCACTAACTGACACAGAAGAAGAGGTTAGCGTTCTTTTGAATTTGAATACGGCGGTTTATGGAATAGCTAATGTAAACAGTTTCGGTGTTTCGAAGGATGTTTTACCTAAAAGGCACGATACTCCAAGTTTTTCGAAAATAAGCCTGCCATTGGAACCAAGTATATGTCATCAAGAAATAGATTTGCCACTTGAAGAAAATGTGTTAACGTTGGACACTGGGAATAAAGAAACCGTCACACAGAGCAGTTCTTCCGAATTTATAACATCACGATCGCTTAAAAGGACGAGAAAAGAGGACAAGCCAAATCTGCTTAAAGAGCATATACAAAAAAAGTTAGCTTCCGATGTCGCATCTGCTTTAGAAATAATAAAAGAGCAAAACAAAGAAAACCATAAAGCTTTGAAAGACATAAAAAGGGCCATATACACAATTACCGACGAAAAAAGAAACAAACAAAAACCTTGGAACAACAGCTGGCAGAAGAAAAGGGGCACAACGAAGAAATGAAGGAATTATTAATGAAAAAGATTGCTCTCAAAGAAAGAATTTTGCAACTGCAAATTGAGAAGCTGGACAAAGAGTTACGGTAGGATCGCTTTCATGTATTTATAGCACTGAACTGTGATTTTTTTAGTACATACAGACATATATACATACTTACATACCTGAATTCCATAATATATGAATTGTGATAATTTTTTTTATTTTTATTTGAATATGCTTACATTGTACATACATACATATATACATTTTAACTAAATAAAATTGAATTAAAAATTCTGTAGTATTTGATTTCTTATTTCATTTGCTTCCCCACTACAATAATCTTCAACAGGATCGTTTATTGGATCTTCTTCTTCAGGTAATGGATGGTTTTTGTGCCAAATTTTCATTTAATTTTGTATTTACCATCACTGGCTACATCTGTCACGTACAAGGTTACGTGAAATTCTATTTTCAATAGGTTGAGACGTTACAGTTACATTTCATTGCAGTCGGGTAAGCATTTGCATTGCTTTTCGTATAATAGAAATAATCAGCTGATACATCTACATTTACATTTTTACATTTACGGCTGGCTAATTCTACCTTTAAAATTAATTCTTTTTGTATTACTAATGTTAATGATATGAAGTATTTCTAACAAATATCTTCTTTTATAATTTGTTTCAGTGCTTAATATTGAAACATTTTCAAAGTTCGGATAGTGATTACATTGATGACTATGTAAGGACAATGCAGTTCTCTGTGAACTGTTTTCTCTATTTTTTGATCAGACCTATGTCCTGCAATTCTAACTTTTAACTTATCCTTTGTTGTACCTACATATGTATATTGTTATGGATCCAAATGATTCATTAACTTAAATAATAAAATACAACTCTGGGCTGGATTTCTCTCTGTTCTTGTACTCGTAGAAAATAATCGGTTCATAAGTAACCATAAGATTTGATTTTTGGAATTTTAAATAAAATCGACAATTACAGAGAAGAAGCCGAGTAAAGAACGAAATGAGTGAATTCCCTTTTTTTGAAATCTTTTTTTATATAATTATATTATCATAGATAATAAAACCAACATTCAGCAATTCAAACGTCCAGGTTGCGTTTTTATTACTCGATAAATTTTACTGCCTCAAAGTTGCAGCCGCAACATTTTTTATTATGCTCCCTTTTCTGGAATTGATGCTACGCCGAAGCGAACGCCTTAAAAAGAAGACAATGTCAGACAGCGATGAACAAGGAAGCAAATGTAGTGATGCTGATGTGGAAACAACAATCATCTGCCAGGACACAGACACTATTGCCGACCTAAAGGAAGAAATTCGCTTCTTTAAAGAATCACTCAGTATTGTTATGTCAAAGCCTGACACAACGCCTGCTGCAGACGCCGCAGCCCATTTGCCGTGTAAGCCAAACATGCCATCACCAGCACCACTTACAATTGTTGCTGAGAAAGACACGACCCCAATTGCTCATCAGCAATAACATCCAAATTTAAGTATAAACAAAATTTCTTTGCCTTCAGTTTATTCGCAGAATCTATATTCGCCTTATTATTCTTTCTCTTACATGCCGACACCTGTACCAAGCTCATCATACAAACCACCACCTTCTATTAACACATCGACACAAATGCCACGAATGTTTTTACAAACACCTATTTATGCACCGTTATCAACTACCTCATCAATGCCGGAGCATTTGCATTATGTTTCACAAACATTTATACTGCCAACAGACTTGCATTCTGCTGAGTATTCTACCTTTATGCCGCCCACACAAAATGAGTATATGCCGCCGCCAACAGTACGAACGACAAACATGCCGCCACAATTGCCTACGTCGTCTGCCACAACTTCACACAACCCCTATTTTATGCACACAAATTCAACAATTTCTATGCCCAAAATGTACATGAAAATCGCCCCATGCGTAAATTGCATGATCTGCTAGAGTTTGATGGCCATCCAGAACAATGGCCAATGTTTGCCGTTTCGTATAAGGAAACCAGCCTTTGCTACAATTATACGAAACTTGAGAACTTAATACGCTTACAGAAAGCACTTAAAGGCGATGCCAGAAAGAAAGTTGAGGCCTATTTAATTCATACGGAGGGTATTGAACAGGTAATGAAAACTTTAGAATTTCACTACGGACGCCCCCAAACTATTATTCGCAGCCAGATCTCAAAGGTAAGGGCCTTTCCGGCAATATCGGGTAAAAGACTGAGTGAAATTGCAAACTTCAGCACAATGGTTGCAAATTTTGCAGTCTTTTTGGAGAATGCTGGTGCTGCACCCCATTTGTGCAATCCAACACTACTTGATGAACTGGTAAATAAGCTGCCTTTGAGTAAGCGTGAGGAATGGATGAAATACTCCATAAATCATATAGGCCAATATCCGAATATACGTCAGTTTAGCTCATGGTTGCAAGATGTGGCGACTTATATTTCGCTTGCAACAGAAACCATGGATGTGGTTTTTAACAATGATGACTCAACCTCCAGTAAGCACAACAAAATAAAATCCTCCTTTACCATTACCACCACTGAAAAACGACAGCCTACTTGTTTGATGTGCTCTCAGAATCACAATTTGCATCAATGCAGTAAATTTAAAACACTGCCTTCTGCAGAACGATGGCAATTTGTAAAGCGAAAGAGACTTTGTTTCTGCTGTTTACATAGTGGTCACAATTCAATGAAATGCAGTAATCGCCATCAGTGTGGGATATCGAAGTGTCAAAAACATCACAATCGCGTTCTTCATGAAGAAAAAACTGCATATGAATATGACGACCCTGTAATAAGTAAGAAAACAAATGCTACAACTAGTGATTGTACTATAGCGATGAGTGATGACAACGGACAAAATTTTGTCACGACAATTGTTGACAGTGAGTACAATAAGAAAACATTATTTAAGTATTTGCCGGTAATTTTAAAGGGTCCTAAGGCTAGTGTTAAGGTCATTGCATTTATTGACGACGGCAATACTCTCTTCCAATAATGAAGAGAGTATTGCCAACTTCCTAGGAATAAAAGGACCAACGAGCAGTCTTTCTTTAGGTTGGATTGAAGGTAAAACCTCTAACAAAATATCGAAAACATTAAGTTTTGAAATTTGCAGCATTGGCAATGAAAAATGTAAGAACAACTAAAAATTTAAAATTGCCACTACAAAGTCTTCAGCTGAAAAGATTTAAAGGAGTTTTTTCTGAATTAAATGATATTAACTTGTATGATTACGTTGGTGCTGCTCCGCAACTGTTAATTGGGCTACCTCATATTGGACTAGTTCGCCCATTTGGCATGATAAATCTCGACGAAAATTTCTCCATTCACCAGACGAAGCTGGGAAATATTTTATTTGGCTTAAATGAGGAATCTAATGAGGCCACGGTTTGTGTAATCAACGTATGTGATATGAACGATCTTCACAATGAAGTCGCGGAATATTTCACAGTGGAAAATTTTGGTATGAAGCCGTTAACTCCGATTGCATCCGACGACGATAAACGAGCTGAGGAAATTCTTGAGAAAACCACCAAAAATATAGGGTCGCAATTTGAAACTGGTCTCTTGTGGGCACGGGACGATTTTTGTTATATAGATAGTTTTGCTATGGCACTCAAACGTTTAGAAATCGAAAAATTGAAAAAGGATGAAAATTTAGCAAGCTGGTATAATGAAAAGATTTCTGAATATATTTCTAAGGGATATGCCAGAAAGCTTTCCCCCGTGGAGACCCTTGTTCGGAATGAGCGAAATTTGTACTTGCCGCATTTTTGCATAACTAATATTAAT